>JBBPUP010000577.1:1289-12797 GCA_038094735.1 Exsudoporus floridanus
TGTTTTAGATGGCAATGGAAGTTGTATATCATAGCGTACACGAGAACTCGGACGTGTCGGACATAGTTGCATCGGCGCCAATATTAATGCCAAGTCCTCGGTTTCCGGCCATCGTTGCTGACCCTGGTCTACTCTTGTGGAGATGCCGACTTGACTACTCCCGAGTGTCGTGCGATGGGTCGGCATGTCAAGCAAGGCACCAAACAGACGAAACTTCTTGAAAACGATTGCGCCACAATGCCTTCCCCCTCATAGAAATTAGTACTTACGAGGGTCATTTATTTAATCAAACATCGTGATGCGGACTTGGTGCGGCCCACATTATGAAATATCCCCAAGGCCGGATAGAATATCCGTTTCTTGAGAGGCCCACTACGAAACAAGTATGCCGTGTGTCGTCACGAGTACTAGTTCTTGTTCTTTCCTTGCCGTTCGGATCTCGTCTCCCCATGCCAAGACCCGATACATCAACTGGGCAGTGAATCTGAACTAGTTTGAAAAGTAGAAACGAGTGTCGATTTCGTCCACGTTTCGGATCCTGCTGGGATGTGGTTATCGGACCGATCGTGCTGGCCAATCACTGGCAATCTCCCATATCCGTGTCTCCCAGCGAAGGTTATTGCACGCCTTATCGCGTAGCGGAGGTTGATGGGAGTTGAGTCGGATCTGGCACAATAAATAAATACACAATAAAACAATGTTTTTGTTTAGAAGTCATTGTTCTCCTGTTGGCCGGGCCGTCGTCAGTAGCAGTCACAGAATCCTGTACCAAGCCGAATTTTCTGATCTCGGCTACCGGGCAGGTGCCGAGCTGCGGCCAAATGTCAAGATAACAGGGGGTAACCCCCAACGTTGCAACGTTGGAGGTCCATTAAATTCATCAGTTCAATAATATAGCAACGCCAAGCCAAATCAGGGTGGATAGCTTTATCTTTCCATCAGACAGCGCCATTAGAATGGAAGCTCATGTTCTCCACTGAATGGGTCTTCGCGCAATAATGTCAATGGTGGTCACGTACTTGCCACGTTGCTGAGCTTCTTCCGCTCATTGTCATCGTGGATATGGAGGGGCGTTCACGTCATGGATAAGTTGGCGTGGCGTGATTTCCCTCGTTGTCCGTGGGTAACCTCGATTGAGTGGGTACTGAACTAGCGTCTCGAGGGGATGAGGGGCACAAGTACGATAAATGCCAGCAAGAAACCTTTTGCTGTTTTTAGAAACTGAACGGAAGATCCTTGTCAAGCAAGCACCTATTCGTTGACTGCGATCCAGGAAGACATATTCAGTCAACGGCCCCATTACACGGATGCTGTGATAAAGTAGGACTTTATGCGGAGTAAACGTCGACGTGTTTCCAAGCAGAGCCAGGCCATGCCTTTTTTGATGTCCGATTGACTTGTTGTCTGGCAGTGGCGTCGTATATGCTTCATGTCACAATATCAGTGTAGGCAATCTTTCTCGCTCCCGAAGTTTTTCTAAGTTGGCTTTGGTGGTCGTGGGGCCGTTGCCAGTGAGGGTCTTGCCTCGGAAATGAATGTAATAACGTTCCCGTTGGAGCGGTAACGATGGGAGTACAGCACTGGCATATCAAGAAGCATCGACATCCTCGATCGGGCAACGACAGCCCTTGAGCTGGTAAAAACATAGGTCGATCAAACAGAATGAGCAACGACAAAGGTTGGATAACCCGTAAGAAATAAACATGCCAATCTGACGAATGATATTTGCTCCGAAGCCAAGGGGGTGAAGTACTGTCATCGTTCCGACGGAAGTCACGGATAAGGAAAATTCCTCTCAAGCTCGCGTGTTTGAGTATGTCGCCTCCACTTCTCAGGGACGCGATCTGGCTCGTGATTGTTCGACTCTGGATGCGGCAGGCGAAAAACGCCTGATGGGCCGGATGGACAGACGGGTTCTCAGGCAAGCTTCCCATCGCTCACGACGGCCATGGGCTCGCTTACATTCTTGGACTTGTGGCGGTGGCGAGATCAGGGTGCATGTTTTCACATCGCAAGGTGATGGTGTGTTGCCAGTCGCCAGTTGGACGAGTGCGGGGCAGAAGGAGAAATGGTATTATAATCACCGTCGTCGCCGACAGAGGTGCTGGGAAGGTCCAGCAAAAGTTGGCTATCGCGGACCAATGATAGTGTACGGAAATAGTCTGGTGATTTCGGACGAGCGAAAATAGAGGGTCGTTCCAAGGAAGGGGAACGAGGTCGAAGAAGGGGTCTAGAGTGAGAAAATGAACGGTGGAGAGACTGAAGATAGCATCATGAAAGGGGCGTACTCGGAGAAAAAAAAGATGAAACGTGTCGCCGAGACGACGGAATGGAGAGTGGCAGGGCCGGACGGAACTAGTTTATTAGAGTACACGCAACTCGTACGAGAGATAATTACGGAGGCTGAAGCTGATGGCGGCAGCAAGTGGGGAGGGAGGTAGTAAAGCGAACTGCGGAAGTAATGATCGGGCGTGGCATCGGGAAACTGGTTCGGGAGTAGTACCAGTTGTCGTGACGTCGGCTAGATAAGGATAAAAAGAACAAATAAAATAAAATAAATAAAGTAAAATATAAAGTAAAATAAAAATAAAAAATACGTCGGAGTTAGCCGAGAAGATATTCAGGAAGGTAGATTTGGTGGGTTATGTACCCGTTGTCTTCTGACCACGACCATCCCCTTCCAACTCCCTTCCCTCGCATGGTCCTTTGAGTGTCCTGCTCTCTTTTTCTTTTTCTCCTCCTCTCCGACGAAACCTCGCCGCAACCAAGGATACCGCTTGTGGTACGTTCCTTGAACTCTTCCTCTCCTCCCCTCAACTCTTCTCCAGATCTCGCGACCCTTGCCGGCTTCTACCTCTCCGCTCTCATTACCCCCCAGCCTCAAAGGACCAATCAGTAGTACGCTTGAGCTCGGCTCGCTGCTCTGATCCTCTGCGAATACCCTTCCACTACTCTCCTCGACAGCAAAAGGGCCTCCGCTGAACCTCGTTCGCGTACCTTTCTGTCTGACCCTGTAGAATTTTACTGTTCCTACCACCTAATCTCTGAATCAGCGTCTCGTCTGTGATCGTCTCTGTATCCTTTCACCGCTTAGATCCGAATTCACCATGGCCGTGTCACTTCCGATCGTCTCCGTTTCTTCTGACGGTCACTCTCCATCCTCCGACGATGGCTCTGTATCCCCGCAAACCCCGCTCTCTCCCACAAACGTACAGCCTATGGTTCTCCCTCGGCCATCCGAATCTCAAAACAACTTACAGCCTCAATCACCCACTTCCAACCCTACCGCTGCTCAGGCAAAGAGGAAACCCAGCCGTCGAGCTAACACTGCGGAGCGCCGTGCTACTCACAACGCTGTTGAGAGGCAACGTAGGGAAACATTGAACGGCAGATTCTTGGCAAGTTCTTTTCCGATCGTGCTTCCGTCTGATCGATTAAAACGCGCTTTTAGGACCTTGCCGCTTTACTCCCGAATCTCTCTCAGATCCGCCGGCCATCCAAGTCTGCTATCGTCAACTCTTCTATTGCCCATATCCATGCCTCTCGTCGTCATCGCCTCCTTGCTTCGCGTGAATTACGCTTACTCAAGCTCGAGTCGGATGCGCTTCGCCGAGAACTTAATGAATGGCGTGATCGCGCAGGTCTTCCCCGTGTCGACGAACCTGTAAGAGGGGAAGGGTTCACAATGGTGCTTAGTGGTGAAGTCGAAGTTCTCGCCAGCCCCGTCGGGGAAGAGGAAGACGACGGCCAGGGTCAATACGATGGTTTTGAAGAGGGAGATGACGAGCTCTCTGGCCCCATGCCAGCAATTCTGGATGACGGCGAGGATGTTATGGTCGCTGACCCGCACCAGAACGGCGGCGTTTATGGACACAGCGTCACTGCAGGCAGTACGAACTCCGCTGATATGAAGATGGCACGAATGATTCCTCGAGCTCAGCCCACCCCGCATAGTGGTCCGATGATCGCTCAGATGCCGCCCTCTGTCTCTTTTGAGAACCCAGCAATGCCTGCGCTCTACGAACCTCAGGTTACTCCCCAGTTCTCAGGCACCACTCACATTGGACAACACGGCATTGCCACACCTGAAGCTGACAAAGTCTCTAGCTGGGCTGCGAACATGTACTCGGGATACAACACGCAAGTCCAACTTCAAGCACAACGGTCTATGGTTCCCACTTCGAATAGTACTCACCCTGTCGCCCATTCGCCATCCTCCGCATCGGCCACATGTTTCAATGACTACGCTTATATTGCCAACCTCAAGCGACAGCAATTGCTAGCCCTTCAGCACCAGCATGGCACGATGGCGTACGCAGTCGATGGCGATGATGCGTCTTCCGTTGGTTCGAGCCAGAGCGGGCGAGAGAGGAGCGGGAGTGCCTCTGCCGGAAGTGGGTTCGGCTCCCCATCTCATGGCGCCCCCTCTTCGGGAGGTTACGAACTATCAAATGCGATTTCCGATTATGCCATGGTGAGAAGGATTGGCACCGCTGGACTTCCCATCAACACCACTGTGCCTACTCCATGGAGTGGAAGGGGAGAAGAAGGGATGAATGGGATGGTTATGAAACAAGCTATGAACTCTCCGATGCACGTGGTTCCCAACGGTGGCGGGTATGGCATGATGCTCTAAGGGGGGGGGGGGGTTCGTCGTGCGTTCTACCTTTTTTTTGGTGCCCCTTCCTCGATGGCCTTGTTGTACACATCCTGCTAGCTCTTTGCCACCTCTGGCTCTTGGACTTTGGCGCACGGTCTGCGACCACTACCTTCTTGTCTCCCTCTCTCTTGTGGTGGAACTTGACTTGTTTTGGATGTGTTACAGTCCTACCCGTTGTCTTTCCACGCACCCCTCCCCTAAGTTATCTTTATAGCAGTGGATGGCGCAAAACCCATCACCCTCTCGTTGGACCGCCCTGGTTGTCGCTACTTGTCGCCGTGCTCTTACTCCCTCCTAATCTAATTACCGCGAGGTATAGTTGTATTACCACTCCTTTGTGTCCGTGTTCCTCTTCTCTTCGTATCCAGCTGGCTATATCAAAAACACATGATCCTGTCACTCGTTTTTCCGATTTTCATCCACTACCCCACCCCTCTTAATTGCCGTACGTGCTGCGGACCGTCAATCAATTGTTGTGATGACTTTGACTTGTCATCTCTCCATGTACTGTTCCTGCCCACACGAGGCCTCTCAACAAAATTATTTACCCGTAAAAAATAATATCTAATAATAAAATATACCTCTTTTTTTCCGTTCACATTGTCTGGAGGAGTTTGAACGATGGTCGTTGATCGCGTGACGATGGGAAGAACTCGTTCTCTCGTCCTCGGACCGGACCCAGGATGGACACGCGTCGCGGGAGAAGGCGGGGGAGAGGGGCTGGAGGCGAGGGGGGGGAGAAGAGGAAGCGCGCAACGTGGACGAAACCGACGCGGACGTCTCGAAAAGAAGGTCAAGATACATACATATTCGTCGTCGATGTGTGTTGAGCTTTTTTTCCTAGCGAAATGTGGAAAAGAAGAAAGAAAAACCTGAAGGGACCCGGTCGTTATGCTAGACGGGGCGCGAGATGGTGATGTTCGTCGAGCCTGGACCCTGGCTGAAATTGCTCTTTGTTCCTTCTTTCCTTTTGCTTCCGTGATCGACAGCGTCCAGGGTCACTGATATCCCCCGCCTGTCGTGTTGACGTCAACACGAAAACAAGGGAGAAAGAAAAAAATGGAGAGGTCAAGGTTAACTATTTGCTGACGTGCATGGACCACTCTTGTACTTGAAACATTTTCCCAGTCGTGGATGTCTGGAGCGCTTGCGACTCGGGTGCGCTTCTTGGGAAGTCACGGCGGGTGCTATCTCGCAGTGCACACATGAGATCGATAGCGGGGCCCCACCCCAAGTTAACAGCTCTGTTCTCATAACGAGGGCCATACACTGTGTTCATATCTACGCTCGGGAGCGAGCACATACGCTCCCGTAGACACCCCACACCCCACTTCCCTCCTTATCCTTTATGAAGTCCCACGCCAAGTTCGAAAAAAAAACTTGCGATTTCGACGGACAAGTGGGGCTGGAGAGAAAAAACACCAGATGGAGATTTTAGAAGAGTGGGCATTGACTTTGTCGTGGGCGTAAGAGGGCCAAAAGTGTTTGTTACCATCGATGACGACGACGCGTGCAATGTTATCGATCGCTACATTGGATTAAGCACGCATGCCAGTGTGAGCGACGACGATGGCGGCCATTCTGATGGTGTGTTTCATCCCAGATCCATGGTGTAGAGAATGGGAAAACGGGTGGAGATCGGGGTCCAATGGGAACGACGGAAAGCGTCGTCCGCGTGCGTTGATGTGGGTGAGAATTAAGGAGAAAATGCTCGCGGAGGGTTCGAGAGAAGGCCAGTCGCTGGGTAGGAGAGATATACATTGGGTTAGACTTGTGTGACTTTACAGAGTTCGATGGTCACCGTTTGGGCTGCACTAATACGGATGAGAATCAGAAATATATAAATATATACAAGTTCGCGGAGGGCTCGGTGGAAAGATGGGAGCTGGGATAAGGTATATACCCGTGTCGTCTTGAGGCTTTGACTTCAACGAAGGATGTTGAGTTGACGGTGTCTCTGATGATTGCAAGCCATGTGCCAACTACTGGTGCAGTCCTGTGCCTAGTCGTGGTCCACTGGCTGAGGCGTCTCGAGTGCCGAAAGGTACGCACACGCCTGCGGCATTTCTTCCGAGCATTAGCCAAACGAGAGATGTCGCGAAGCCTAGGTTGTTTTCTCCCAACCCTTTGGTGGAAGATGTTGGATCGGTCGGTGTCTTTTATGATTGTAAGCCATGCGCGGCGTGTCGTGTCACCGACCGAGGGACCCACGACGGTGTCTCGAAGGAGATGATGGCATGTGCCTTTTGGCAATTCTCCCCCGAGCATTAACCGAGCAATAAAAATACCGACCAGAGTCACCAAGCTTGCCCAACCCGACGGTGTTACGGCCCGGGCGATAACCTTGTTAACCCCTAAATTAGACATAACCATCCTGATCGTGAGGTTATCCGTGCGTCGTTAATAATCAGGAGTAGCACGTCAGTTGTCCATCCCAGCCACCGGTCCAAGGATTGGGTACTCGTGGTTACCGTATGGAGAAAGTGGGGCAGGAGTTTTCCGATGGATCCGTGATGTTCTGATTGCGCCGGGTCCCCGACCCGGATTATTTCAGCAGCGTAGTGCCTCGTAAGGTCTGTTGCGATGAAATGCTCCTGAGATCTCGTCATGCACTTTTTTTTTTTTGCTGTCTTGTCGCGGTGACAGTAAATCTATCCTGCCATATTAGAAGAGAGAGATCGAAAAGTGATCCGAGCCAACGAAGACAGTCCAACGTAAAAAAAAAAGGTTGTCTTGAGCGAGTTTGGTAGGTGTGCCATCGATAGTTCGAAATCGGAGAGTTGCAATAACATTTGAGATGGTTTGTGCAAATTCGCATCCGTCGGATGCGGATCGCCCCGTCACAGTGGCGATCAGTCAGACCGCCATCCGGCTACGACGACCGCCCTGTCCCATATTGACTTCATTGAGTCCACGTTGCGCTAGACCATGTCGACAGAGATAACCGACACCCAGCGCCGCATAGCAGTCCTCATCTCCGGTTCAGGTATGCAAACGCGCACCCCTTTCCTTTTCGTCCCCGCCCCCTCCAGCGGCCTGCCCGGGTTCACCCGTCGTGATTCTCCACAGGCACGAACCTCCAAGCGCTCATCGACGCCTGCAACACCCCGCGCCTCCCAAACGCCGACATCGTTCTCGTCCTCTCCAACCGCAAGGCCGCGTACGGTCTTACCCGCGCCTCCACAGCCGACCCACCCATCCCGACGGCGTATATCGGACTCCAACCGTTCCTGCGCGCCAATCCAGGTGCGACGCGCGCCGAGTATGATCTCGCGGTAGCGAAAGAGGTGGTCAAGGCGCGTCCGGACGTGCTCGTGCTCGCCGGCTGGATGCATATCGTCACCGAGGGGTTTTTGGAGGTGATGCGTGGCGTGCGGGCGTTGCCGCCATCTGAGAGCGAGAGGGCAAGCGGGGGTGAGGACGCGGACGTGGAAGTGGATGTGGACGCAGAAGGCGAATTACGTGTGACGCGCGAGATTCCGGTGATCAACATCCACCCTGCGTTACCTGGCCAGTTCGACGGCGCGAATGCGATGGAACGCGGGTTCGAGGCGTTCCAGCGGGGAGAGGTAGACAAACTAGGAGTGATGGTTCATCGCGTCATCGCAGAGGTGGACCGTGGCGCACCGGTGATCGTGAGAGAGGTCGAGGTGCACAAGGGGGAGGACTTGAAGAATGACTACGAGCCAAGGATGCATCAGACAGAGTGGGAGATCATCGTCGAGGCGACCAAGCTAGTGCTGGACGAGGTCAGACTGATTGATGATCGCTAACGTACTCGGGAGGGCGTATCAGGTGTGTTTGATTACTTGTTTCCTGGGTGATTGTAAACTAATTCTACCATATTCTACACTATTGGCCAGCGCCGTTAAACTATTTCTATAGCAACTATATCGTATCATAAAGAAGAAGAGGGAGAAGTGATGCAAAGATAAACACGGTCGATGTACTCTAGAACGGGAATCGCAATGGACCAGTATTGCGCTCATTGGTTGTGCGCGATGAAAACGGATCGCTACACGAGGACAACAGGTCAACAAACCGAACAACAATACCAACTAAGGGGAGTAACATACCCAATGGGTACATCGCGAATCGATCCCAACGAACGTGGTGCACGGTGGTGATATGGTGGAGGTGCCAATGCAGTGGGATAGCAACTCAGAACGGGTAGACAGTTCTCCTCGGAATACGGCGCTTCATCCTCGGGCCAAAACCTATCGACGATTTTCGTGCCTATAGACGGCTAACGGAGGGAAGCAGAAGCAGGCACGAGGCAAGATCACGTCAGCATCCCCCCTCTGCGCACTTGACGTCAAGTCGACTCACTGTGGAGTGTAGAGGCGTCTCTGGTGGCGAGTCAATAGCCACATCCATCACGGACATGGGATCCACCTTCTCCAACGACGGAGTGCAGTCGGACAAGGTAGAGGCATCGGAAGTAGTCGAGGGAGGGCGGGAGAATATTGTCAACGAATGACGTTTGAAAGTGAGACTGAAAGGAATGGAAGGCCTCTTCTTGATCAGAGGGCGCATGATGAGAGGGACCTTCACTAGCGAGGACGAGTTGATGCGCGTCTTTAAGTCGTGCTGAATTGTCACGAGGCTGAAGGGTGTGATAAATGGAGCAGGCGATGAAGGCATGTCGTTGTCAAATGGTTTAAGAGAGGTAATGTGTGTGTCAGATAGACGAGCTCCCAGCCGAGTCTTATACTTGATGACGGCGGCCCAAGCCATGTGGTGGTGGTGGTGGTGGTGGTGGTGGTTGCACAGAATGCGGAGTGTGTAGAAGAACAGGCAAGCCTGAGTGGTACCTATTTGTGCCACAGTGGATGAGTGGCACCGTGCATCGGAGAACTGCGAATACGGAACTCAATGACCTGAACACGGATCGTTATGGAAATGGTTCCCAATTGTGCACAGTCTAGGCAGCACGGAGAAGGGTGTGATGGTGACAGGTGCAAGGTGCTGCTGCAATTTCCGAAGCAACGCGGCAACCGGCGCTTCTATCTGATGTACAGCATTGTTGAGGCTGTGCCGCAAGCGATCTACCTGTGAGATTTAGGAGCCCGGTACGGCCGCTCACCGGTGAGGACAGTCCGCTACTAGGCACCCGGAAGGCCAGCCATGTTTTCGAACCACCGGACAAGGGCGGCAACCTTGCTGACAGCGACGTCGCTTTGACCCAAACGTAAATCAGGCCGGAGCGTATTGTCTTCATGTGTATAGGGCATTGTTCGATAACAGATCTGAGTGCTTGGCCTGTTATATGGGGATGCAGTCAATGTGATTGTACTGCCCGCTTCCCAGGCGGCCATGAGGTCTATCAAACGTGTAAGAACATGTGATCTGGAGAGAAAATACGTGGAGGAGAACACGTGCTCTCGAAATACAGAATGTCCCCCCGTTTTAGCCTTGGAGAGGGACCAACCCCACCCCAAGCGTCTGCAGTGTCCCTCCAAGCCGTCAATTTACATACAGAGCCTTGTTCGTCTCCAAGGATAAGCTTCAGGATAGAAACCTCCTGGCCTGCGTCGGGGCCTTTCTTCACGCGGACGGTGTCAGGTCCTTGAACCTCGAGGGCAGCGAGAAGCACATTGACTTTACAAGATCCGCGGCCCGATTTGGCGGTGATATAGAGAGAGGATAGGGGGGTGACTTTGTGCAAGCTGAATTGGAAGTTTGGAAAACGAGCGATGGAAGAGGCGTCGGAATATTCGACGGAAGGACCCGTTTCTTGGGTCTCATAGGTTCCGCGGGAGAATGAACTGGAGGGCCGGAGGAAGGAGGGGGCTCCGGTGATGTTTGCAGCGGGCATGGGTGGCCAAGTGACAAAAGCTGTCCCGCCTGGGTATCATGGTTCTGCTCGCGGGTCCTCGGAGACCGGTGGGAGGGACATACCAGGATGGTCAGCATCGTCATCGTCTTGCTGGGATGCAAAGATCTCGTCTGGTTCTGGCTCTTGGTCCAGGATGGAGTCAAAGATGACGTTTTGGTAGAGAAGGGAGACGCGGCGGCTGGCTGCGTCGAGGGTCGCGGGTGGGTACGGAGCGGTCGAGGAGGGTTCTTGGACGGTTTGCCAGATGTAACCATTCGGATCCGCGTCGACGTCCGCAGCGGACGGGGGACCGAGAAATACAAGAAAATGGACCATCTACCGTAGGTGCTTTGTTAGACCCTTTGAGTTAGATGATATCGCGATCACGTGACCGACACCCCCCACACGCGTGACATGTTCGAGAGAAGACGAGTCGCGAATTTCTGTCTTGTCCAGCTTCCTAACACGCTCTTGCAGTATAGCGCCAGTAGTGCGCCTCTTCACGGTACCCCGTTATGTCCACATTTCTCGAAATGTACGAACCGCTCGACGTCATAGGCAATGGTTCCTTTGGCATTATTCGAAAAGTTCGAAGAAAGTCGGATGGCTTGGTCGGTCCACCCACTTGCCACTGGCATTTCGCTTTGCCTCACCTGAGCATCCACCGTAGATATTTGCAAGAAAAGAGCTCAACTTTGAGCGCATGAGCGACCGTGACAGGAAGCAAATCGTCGCCGAAGTGTACGTCTGCCTCCCTTATTCAATGCCTTCTCTTTATCTGTTCGCCGTAGAAATATCCTCAAGGACCTAGACCACGAACACATTGTACGATATCACGACCGATACGTCGACAGAGACGCTGGCATCCTCTACATCCTCATGGAGTACTGTGGTGGTGGTGACCTCTCCAGCATAATCAAACAAGCACAAAAACAAAACAGAATCGTCCCAGAAGATACAATCTGGAACTATTTCATGCAAATATTATTGGCCTTGCAACATTGTCATCACCCACCAAACCATAGCCCTG
>JBBPUP010000579.1:2646-15762 GCA_038094735.1 Exsudoporus floridanus
CACAGGGGCTCACTATCGGCGTACTCGTGGTCGCAGGTGCCCTTACCCACCAAAATCGCCAAGATGCCGCTGCTAGCAACATGCGACGAGTGAGTGCTTTGGTGTTTAGTGTTTCGACTCGTTCTAACCATGGGTACATAGTCCACCGCAGATCACTCTTGGCAGACTTTCGTACGTGACGGTTGGTCTACTGTCCCTCTCCACATGACTAATAAAGCTCCCAATTGTAGCTCGAGGAGCAACAGCGTGAGCAGCAAGCTAGAAAAGTGACACTGGAAGCGGTTTAGAACAACAAGGTATCATAGAAATGCAACTAGGTTCAGTAAATTATTACCCTGGTAGGCCGGACTGGGACACTGCCGGAGCACATTAGGCTACCGAAAGTGTATCAACATAATATTATATCCGACGGATGTTTCTTGGATTCAAAACGCTGGCCGATGTGTGGCACAAGCATGAATCTCACCATGAGGAATCCGACCGAAAAAAAAAGTGCAGACGACGACTGACACCGATAGCTGGCCCATCGTTATCATCATCCTCTCCCTCGCCATGTGTGTCCGGGGAGCGCATGGACCTCACTTCACCTACTAGTCTCGCACGGTCTCGCGCGCGTCGAGAACAAAAAAAAGGACGCAACTCCACAAGAGTACCGCAGGAAAACTCGTCGCCTAGATGGATGACACGCTACTTTCGTAGGAATACTACCATGCGCGATGCGTCCGTCGGCCGCCTCCACAAGGAATTGCCGTATGTACCTTTGGGCAGGCGACACAATGTGTTTCTCGAGCTCTTCAAAAAGACATATGGCAGGCATCGTCGTTTTGAGATCTCGTAGCGGGGAGTGAGAAAAAGTAAGTATTGAACGTCGTGTGCGATCCGAATGGCTTGGCGGGGGTAAGAGTCATCGAATCCCGGGTCGTTGTTTCGGGTTCCGAAACAGCGCGGCATGGTGCAGTGGTTCAACTTGCTCATGAAGGATGTCACGTTTCTCTCATGCACCCAACTGTCCAAGGGCTAATAGCGGGCCAACACGATCTTGCTGAGCTTCTGAACGCTGAGAATAAGAACGTGCCAGCATGTGGGTTATCAACGCACGACACGGATTCAAGCAGGTCCGGCGCCCTCGACTCAAGGCTTACTGGACGCAGTATTCATTCCCATGGCGTAGTCGCGAGTTGATCCGGGTCCTTGTGGAACGACTTTCTACAGCGGCAGCAAAGAGGCACGCCCTTTGTTTTCCCAACAAAATAAAGAAACTCGTGTTCAAAAACTAGCTTGTGCGGCTGCCCTCTCAGCAACGCTGCCTCGCGCCTCCCATGCTGGTTTGTGCGATTGCACTACCTCCTCTGCACCTCCTCTGCTGGGGGTGCCCCATCCACCGCCGCCAGGCGTCTCGATCAGCAGTCGATCGCCTTTGCCCATGAATATTGTTGCCTTGCCCCCAATGTTCACATGCCGTGGTCCTTGGTCTTCGTCCGCAACTAGGTCGCCGTCTTGTTGACGTCTCTGTTTAATCCACGTGTTTCGGCCCATCCGAGCATCCTCTCCTCCATCTACTCCGTATGGTGCTCGAGTTCGTCGCTGTAAATTGAGACTCGGATTGTAAGAAAATATTGTATTACAAGAGATGGGCACCGACCTCGCTCAAGATCGACACCTGGAGTGGGTGAGTCACTTCAAACTCCCGGATGACACCATCTCCGCCACGCCACTTTCCGTTCCCACCGGAACTGGGTCGCAATCCAAATCGATGCAAAAGAACCGGGTATCGACGTTCCAGAATTTCAACATCCCCAATACGCGTGTTCGTAATGTGGGTATGCACGCCAGACGTGCCGTGCCAGCCAGGACCTGCACCTGAACCTCCCGCAATGGTCTTGTTGCTAGGTCAGCGCAAGATGAATTTAGGATGAGTATAGCTTACCTCGTAATACCCCCATCCTGCAACAGCTACTCCGTCGCTGTTCTTGCCTCCAGTGCCAAAGGTAAGGTTGCTACAGAATGGGCTCCGAGCGTGAGGAAGAGGCAAGCCGGGTTTCACACTCACTTTGTACATCCCTGGCTAGCAGCACAGGCATGGAAGGCCTTCAGTACGACGTCAACAATTCGCTGGGACGTAAGGACGTTTCCTCCGCAAACCGCGGCGGTTCGAGAAGGCGATAATAGTGATTTCTCCGGGATTCTGACTGTTGATCTTTCTTATCAGCAGGCTCTTTCTTTGCGAATTGGATTGGTATGTACCATCTAGTGGCACCAGGCAGCCAGCATTGAGGGGAATATCGACGTCCAGCATTGCCCGCATACAATAGATGACGGCAGAATGTACGACGGAGATGGGGGAATTCAGATTTCCCCGAACCTCGCAGCCAGTGCCTTCAAAGTCGAGCACCGCAGATCGCGTCTTCTCGTTAATCTCGACTCTCAGTTGAATCTGATACAACATTTTGAGGCCACGCTTGACCAGAAATACCAACAGAATACTCACAGGCGTCCCATCATCGAGATAGTCCACGGATGTCAAAACATTGGAGCCTGCCCGTGTCGCAACGTCCACCAAGAGGTTTCTTACCGAGTTCTCAGCATTTGCGCGAATATGATACATGTATTCTTGCACAGTTTTCAAGCTGTAGTCATTGACCACTAGCGACACGTGAGTGGTGGAGATGAAAGGCAAGGTATCGCCTCACTTGCGCGGATTAACTGCACGCCCTTGTAGTTTGCAGCGATTTGCTGGGGGTTGGTTGGGGTCATGCTGCGTCAGAGCGTACAACTACTCCGCTTACCGCCTTCAAGTCGCTTTCCACGTCTCTTATGTTTCGGCAACCAGAGCTACCTGGGTACTGTGCAGGTTTCTCGACCATGTACTCGTGAAGGCGCTTCTGGTCAAAGATACCGCCATCTACTATTTTAAAACTGACGATCTCTGCGCCCTCCTCGAAGATGTTGACCGACGTGGGGGGCATCGAACCCGGAAGAATGCCACCAATGTCCGCGTGGTGTCCGCGGGAAGCAGTAAAGAAGATGATTTCGTTCGATTCCGTGTCAAAGACGGGCGTGATGATGGTAATATCCGGAAGGTGACTATTACAGCGCGGGGTTGGCGGAGGGCTCGTTCCCCGAATGAACGCAAAGCACTCACGATCCACCAGCATGAGGAGAGTTGGTCATGAGCACATCGCCGTCCTTGAGGTTCTTTCCGTGGAGTTTCATCTGGTACTTGACGGCACTAGATCAAGACATGGCATGATGGGAGTGACGTTGGGGTTCTTGGGCGGAATGCACACGTACAAACTCATTGAACCCAGGTGGATAGGGATGAAGGGTGCGTTCGCGACAAGGTCGCCATCGGGTGCGAAGAGCGCGCACGAAAAATCCAGTCTCTCCTTGATGTTGGTGCTGATGGATGTCTGCTGAAGTGATCTTCCCATCGCTTCTGCAACGCTCATGAAGCGATTGGCAAACAGCGTAAGGAGAATGGGATCGGGTCCACTCTGGCTCGCCATGTCTGAAGGATAAGTGCCAGTGAGCCTACAACGAGCGATGCTTTGCGGTCATAGATAACACGGTCTTCCGCAAGTCATGTGGCCCCTATTTACGGAAATATACATTTGTTCTCAAGCAAGCACTCTGCGTAAGATGCCGATTATCCTCTCAACTTCTTCCACCGTATTGTAGTGGACAAGAGAAATCCGTACGACACCATCAGCGGGATCCAGCTTCGGCGCCGCATGGGCGATGAGACTGTACGCGTAGAAATGACCAAAGCGGATACCAATCTACACATGTGACGCGAGAGGGTCAGAAATCTGACATTAATCGAGAGAACCAAACGCACATCTCCTTCCTTGTCAAATTCGGCAACGACATCCTTGCTCTTGATTGCACGTTGACCGGTAACTACGAATGAAACCGTCGGTACCCTCGACCGGTCAGCCGTGCTCGTTCCAACCAGGCGAACACCTCTATCGTATTGCTGCTTGTCTGTGAGGAAAGATAGCAAAGGTCGCAAGAGGGTTTGCTCGTGTTGCGCAATGGCAGCAAAGGTTGCTTCCAGCTTGTTTTCCGGCGTGAGCGAAAGCAGGTACGAGACAACCCCGCTGGCGCCATGAACAAGCTCGTAACCAGGACCGCCGACCTGGATCTTCTGCGGGCTATCGTGTACTGCGAGAAAGTGATGTGCGAGCGACTTGAGCGATGACTCGAGGGCGGTGGCACGAATATAAAACGCCGCGTTATGTGCGCCATATAACTGTGCATATGGCGTCAACTCTTGAACCCCTGCGTCAATGAATGAATTACCTTATATACAGCAAAGACACAATAGTCGATATCCCATTTCTGGACGTTGATCTGTCTGTGTGGTGCGTATGCCACACAATCGACAGAGACTTCGATCTTGGGTGCACCGACTTCTTTCCCCCGTCGTCTGAGCGCCGTAACGATGTCTTGGATTGGATAGATCTCGCCTAATATGTTTGAGCAGGCCGTGATGGCAACGATGCGTGTCTTGGATGAGACGAGAGAAAGTAAACTCTCCGTCTTGTAAGTAAAAGAGTATGGGTTTCCCTCCTCGACTGCGGTAGTGCGCCAGTATTTCACAACCGCGCCGCGGCGTTCTGCCAATCGCTTCCAAGGACCATTGTTCGCTGCCGGGCAATCGTTATCAATGCAAAGTCGTCAGAACAAGCAAGGATCGTCACCCTCGTGTTCTTCGGTAATGATGAATTCGTCTCCAGGATGAATATCGTAATCCAGTGCTCTGGCGATGTTTTCAAACACCATCGTAGAGCTGGGTCCATAGCCAACTTCGTTGACAGAAGCAGCATTGAACAGCAAAGCTGCGGCGACTGATCCATCCGACACGCGCTGGGTACTCTGTACGCCAATGGAATAGTCTGCACCAAGCTGTACGTTCGTATTACTGAGATAATCGACGATGTTATCGATCACAGGCTGGGCTGTCTGAGAACCCCCCGCGTTGTCGGCGAAAATGTAACCGGTGCGTAAAGAGGGAAAGGAGGCGCGAACTTTGGCGATATCGAGGCCACTCATCACTTGTAGTCACCGGAAAGATGGGATCCGAAGCGGGTGATGATAAGCCCCATGAGAGGTCTTTTTATGTCCAATGCACTTGGGATGATCATCTGACAGCCGAGCTATCGGCGACTCATGAGAATACACGACACCGTGTCATAGAGTATATGAATGACTCACGACATGATCACTCAGCCATGCCCATTGAGGCCAGAATTGAAGTATGTATGCCACAGGTCAGTCATAGTTAGTCTAGTGACGAGACCGTTCTAGCCGTCTTGCCCCATGGTAGAACGGCCCTCTGGTCACCAGACTAGGTCATAGTTGTGACTGTTGATCATTACATAATGCACGTCGCGTCCTAGTTCAGTTCTACGGCGTTGGGACATTCAACGCTTTTCTTTCAATGTCGCCCAGTGGCCCAAGCTCTCTCAACGATCTAATCGCTTCTCATGATGCGTTAATTCGCGAGGCCGCGCTCGCCTTGCCCCATGAGTTCTCCCGCTGCACATTCACCATGGGGTCCATCAGACAGGCCGTGTATCTCTGCCTGACCTGTGCCACTCCACGTGGAATATGCTCTTCCTGCTCTATTGCGTGCCACACCGACCACGAGCAAATCGAGCTCTTCCCGAAACGCCACTTCCGCTGCGACTGTCCCACCGTCGCCATTCCTCATTCATGTACCCTCCACAAGAGCCCGGAGGAAGAAAATGACGCGAATAAATATGGTCAAAACTTCCGGGGCCTGTTCTGTCGGTGTGCGAGACCGTATGACCCCAAGACGGAGCTGGAGACGATGATCCAGTGCGTGGCGTGTGAGGTTGTGCCCCCCTCTACACTGCCGTCGGCGTGTTGACAAGCTGGTTCTCCCTACACAGGACTGGTTTCATGAATCATGTCTCAACCTGCGCGAACGACCGTCGCCGCGCGAGTCCTTCCCTGACTTGCCCGATCTTGACGACGCGACTGCACACGAGGACGACCGTTCAGAGGCATCCTCTGGTTTACCCCCTCCCTTGGTATCCGCCGACGACTACGAATCATTCGTGTGTGCCGCATGCGTGAGTAAAGTACCCATCCTCCGTCGATACGCAGGAACCAAGGGCGTCGTCATGGTAGTACGTGACGGGGAACGAGCTCCTTGGCGAAGACTCGAAGGGGATTCTCCAGAAAAAGCTCTTGAGTCCTCTGAGGAGCCCCTACTGGATGTCGCAGACCCCCAACCCGTCACAATGAAACGGCCGCGTTCACGTTCCTCATCTCGGGACGACGAACCAGAACCTAAGAGAACAAGGACCTCCGCCTCTTCACTCTGTTTGGCACCTGCCGTCAACCATATCGCACAAGCCATTCTCGATAATCGGCCATCCGGATCCGAAAATTTATCATCCGAAGGCACCGGTGACATCTTTCTGACTGAAGGCTTCCGTCAACGTTGGTGTCGATGCGAGCGTGTCAGTAATCGCAAGCTTTTCCGTTCCGTTTGAAACGAAAGAAAGTTTGGTTTTCAGTGTCTACCGTCGCTTCAGATGCATCCATATCTCCTCGAAGAAGAGGATACGTATGAACCACCGGAGGATCCCGACTCTGGTACCTCTATCCTCATTCTGGAACGGCAGAATTTTACACTAACTGCATACCAGGCCTCTCTTTTGAAGAGCTTGGTGCAAGAGCTCTGGAGCGGTTGCCTCGCGATCGTGCCCTCGACGGTATCCATGCTTTCAACGACATGCGGTACGTGTTTTGCTACGGTCCTCCTCTCTTCTCTGACGTCACATTCACTCCAGTGATCACCTGTTGGAATGCTTGCGACCATTTGCCCAGCAAGGAAAGATTGTGGAGGAAGCAGACGTGACGCAGTTTTTCGAAGCGCTTAAGGCAAAAAGACAGCAATTTAATTAGCCGCTCTCCGGTATTGGATGATTTGGCTCCTTGTATGAAATCCGATCCGACTTTTGTGTTCGTCAAAAACCCCCAACGCTTGACAGTTTGGGATCTTCATAAAGGTGTAGTACAGAACCTGTTATATGTATTCAAAGTATTCGCTCCTGTCGAACAGAGAACCAAGGAGTGATACGTGAATGCGATCGTTTGATTTTCTGTCACAAACCGAGGCAGTCGGTCGAGTAGTGCCAGATCTTCACTACGGAAAGCGCACCGGAAAGAAAGGACTTGCAACTAAAGACAACGGAACTGAAACCATGAACGTCAGTCACTGCTGGAGCAGCCTACTTGACCGAAAGTAGGCACAGCATTCCCCTTGAACAACATGATACTAAAGTACTTCTTCCAGGTAACATCTAAAGCGACGGGCGCCAGGACGTACGCCTCGATGTCACGAAATTCATTACGAGACGAACGCGTCGGGGTGCTCGATGCGACGATGGTGATCCTTCCTTACATGCGCAAACGTGAGTCCTAGGCGTCATCGATTGATCAGGCACCCTGGCATCCCCCAGCCCGCTGCCCGCATGATACTTTTGTAGTAGGGGAAAGCGAGACGATCACCATGAAGGGAAGCTAAAGTAGGTGGAAGCTAGAGATCGAGGTACAACTACAGTGCCCCACGTATCTCGGTCCCCATTGCGCGTGACTGCGCGCGGACCGTTGATAGAAACCTGGTACATGAAATCGTTTGCCATCGTTGAGGTCCCTTGTCAAGCTTTCCACGCGTCGTGTGGTACAAGGTGAGGTTCGTTGAAACCCGAGTAAGACGATGCGATCATGCACTCTCGTCATTAGGAGTCATCACAGAGACCATCATGGCTGTGGAACTCGGGCCCTTTGGCATCCGTGTACTCATCGTCGAATCAGGCTCGTTCCGCATGGCAGAAGGGACTTGCCGCCACAGATCTGATGAATTGCATCTGATCCCCGATTATGATCATAAGCAAGACCGCGAAAGCGCTGGTCGAGGTGGTCTGTGGGGAGGATCATGGACAAGACAAGGCGTGATGCAGAAACGGACGTGAGGAATAAGTGCCCGCGGATGATCAGACACCTCGATGAATGGAGCAACATAGTCATGTATGTAGATTTGGACAACCTAGGCTGATTCTGATTCCGAATCTACGGATCGCGGGCCCTTATCATCGCCCGTATGAGTCAACTTAAAGGTTCGTACGTGCACCACCTCGCCGGAACATTCTGACTTAGTCGCTGACATGGTGTCCTCCTTGGGAGAGAAGTGGATAGTCGAGGGTGGTTGCTTGCCCATACCCTTCATCCACGCCCTCCCCTTTACTACGCGGAGGATCAGCATTTGGGGTGATATACACTGAAACACGCGCAAGGGCGGTCAGTTGGGTGATCCATACCCCTGAGTGGAGAGACGAGACCGCGCACCATCATTAGGATAAACACAAACGAGAAGCAAACTGCTGTCTGATTCCCCACACCGAACGAAATCAAAAAAGCGATGCCAGAGAGCGTGCAAGGAAGCATGGATTCGACCACTAGCGCAACGATTGCGAAATACGGGGAGGCGTACTCGCCCCCGAGACCTTCCTTGATCCTCCTGCCGTGTTGCACTACACGATAGCAGATCATCCACGTCAGCGTCGCGGTTAAGAACACGGAGACCGTGTAGTATGCCAGGCCAAGTTGAGAAGCGACACCGCTGAAGAAATTTCCCCCATGAGAGCTCGTGGCCCATATGAGTAGAATTCCCAAAACTTTTTTGTCAGGTGGTCAATCGTGTGCCAGTGAACAGAGAGAGAACAATTCGCACCAAGGGTCCCAACCCACAGAATCGACGGCACTATGATGGCGCGATAACTGTTCCACAACATCCGGCAGCGGTAGATCTAGAACCATGAATGAGGATTGACACCCGCTGCCTCGAGCATATCTCACCATCAAAGCGTCCGTCATGAACTGAATTACGGCGATCGCCGTCGTCCCCCAATCCACATACCAAAATGATGAATCACCCGATCCATATTCATTCCAGCCGTCTGGAGAGCCTGCGTCCAGCAACCACATTCTTTCGCCAAAGATCGCCTGAGTGGATACCCAGATTGTAATCAGAAGCACCATCACAGTGCTGAAAATCGCGTAACCTATGTCAGACGTCTGACGCTCTCCTTGGATCAACAAGCTGTACATCGTCCAGATATACAGCACTAGATGGACGCCTGCGAGGGACCAGGTTGGTGAGACCGTGGGTGTCCAACCATGACACGGGTTGTCAAACTTACCATAGAGGATGTCTTGCAGGTTTATCCCCACGTAGAGCGCGTTCTGGAAGAGTTCGCCATCTGGGACATAGGGCATCGTACAGGGTAAATAAAGGCGCCCCGCAAAAGCGGTTGTCGACTTTATATCGCACGAACGACTTCCCGAACACTTATGCTACGCGCCTCGATGATGTGATGGCCCTAAGTAACGACAACGACGGGAAGAGTTGAGTGCGGCGGCCGCTTCTGCCGCAGGACCGTGTAAGTGACTTGAGAATCTCATCAGACTCACAGGACATATAAGGCACTGGCTAGTCGTGACCATCGTGACGTGGAACAGATACAAAGTTCTTGGGATAAGCATCTCACAAATTTTAAGAATAGCGCTTCAGCTACTCACCCATTCGCCATCGGCACGGTAAAATACCCATGGGGGTCCCGGTTACATGTCCACGTTTTCTCGGGTCTGGTCCATTGAGGGGTTGGAGCAGCGGCAACGTTCCAAGCTGCGTCGAAATCGAAAACGACAGGTTGCGAAATTTGTCACAGCGGTTTACGCGCGAAGGTACTTGCAAAAAGATGTGTTCCCCGTAAATAGTCAAGACATGTGATCGATTGGCACTGGGTCTGACTCGGCATGGTTGCAATTCTGAGCGGTGGTACTGACAGAATCAGGTAGATAGTGTTACCGTCGGATCAGACTTTCTTCGAACCTCGACTTTGGTTCGAAAATGCGGCAGTAGATCGACACGAATCAAACTACATAGTAGTGCCGCAGCATGACCCTCTGGACGTTCCTGGTGCCTAGGACACTTGCTAGTGTACTAGCAAACGAGCGCGGAGGAATGTAGTGGTTACAATACTGTGACTACGGCACGTGAGTGTCAGCACATTTCTCGGAGGGTTGCGACCCCTCTTCCCATGGGCGTCGAATTTCGACCATTTCTCACTTCCCGCGCATTCTTAACGTTGGAAACCTGGACGTGAGCATGCCGTTGCAGTAATGGTTATAACTGCTACTGTCGAGCAAAGAATCGAAGACCAACCTCGACAAGTGCCATGAAGTTGTGCTCAAATTTGCCCTGAGCACTACATCGTTCGGATATCTCGGATACGCAACTTTGTACGCTGCGGGAAACCGTTGTTTTCACGAACACCGCGAGGGCGTGACGGACCGGAGGATCAAGGGCCTTGTTCATGATGTGGCTCGCTGTGAAAGACTACCAGTTCTCCATCATGACACTCGCAGCGACTGCGTGGAGGATCGGCCATTGTTGTGTGCGGAGTGATACGATTGGTATTGGTGCAGCCCATTTCCCCATGAGGGAACGGTGCATCGGGTACTTTCCAGCAATGGGGGCAGCAGTCTTGATAGAATGTATCGAAGCGGTACACGCCAAATCTCACCCCACCAAGCCTTCAATCGGATCTTGGGTAAGGAATTGTCTCCCAAGTTCGAGGTTACCATTGCGCATTGAGGGACGAGCACGTGATCGAAGCGAGTGATGGAGGAGTCCAGTGGAGCCGTGCCTGGGCGGGGGACCCGGCCGGATCGACTCGACTCCCTTGAACGTCTCGCGTTCCTTGCAAATAGGGACAATGAAGAAGCGAGGCCCGCGATCACCCCCATTTACTATCAGCCGAGCCATAACCAAGGTTACTTGGGTTATCCCAAAGGATGCAGGCATGAATCTGCGCGATCAATTAGTGACGTCAGAGTTACGCGATGGGATAGACCGACTTGCGTGCCTCTTCTCTGGGCGTATTGACAATGAGACCATGACAAGTTTTCGTAGCTGTCGTTTCTACGTCAAAGGCGTCCAATCCATGTCCTCTCTCAGTTAAGAGGTAGAGACCAACAATGTCAAACTGGAGGAGGCGAATCGGTAGGGGCTCGAGATCGGGTCTTTGATGAGGATGACGAGAGTTCCGATGGTGAGTCCGACGTGAACGAGCAATATTGTGAACGTGGCACCATCCAATAGCAAGACGGGATCGGTCATTATGGACCAATATCTACAGGGAAAATGCTCGATATCTGACGCAGACAAGGCCTGGGGAATGCGTGAGGAAAGTCACCGCTCAGTGGACGTGAAACATGTTTGCATTATCAATTTCGCGCGCTGGTAAGAGATCGAAATGCATTCGTCCACAGACAAGAACTCTGTTCGAATAGTAAATAGAGGATGGGAAGGGAGCGTCTCGGACACATTGGGCATGAAATGAGAGTCTTTTGACATTACGAGGGGTTTTATAAACGCGAGGATCTCCGGCGCCGCTGCAGATAAAAACTGTTGAAGTCCGCTCGCTCCCGTGGACACTGAAGAACTCGCTTTTCGGGCAAACTCTTGACCGAAAAAGTCGTAAAATATTTAAAACATCAGTGATACTGGAGAACCATGGTCACGACAGTTTTCACCTTGTTGTGGATGGGGAAAGGAGGCAGGTTTTCCAAGCTCCAATCGCCGGGAGCGCACAATGTCTCGCACTAGTGGTCACTTGGAAACATGCATAGCGAAGCTACCGATGCAATTATTGCCTCTCATACCTTGTGCTGGTGTGCGTCCCGCACTGAATGTTAGATAGCCATTGATCATGTCTGTTGGTTAGTGTATTACCTGTCGTGAGTGAAAGAGTTTCAGGTACGCCCATGCTAAGGTTATAACCAGCAGCCAGCCGTTCCCACGCCACCAATCAGGAAGTCGCAGCACTGCATCAATCTGCTGGACGCTTAGATGCTCTCCACCACTCACCGTTTGAATTTCCACTCTTGTACTTATCTCGGCCTAAATGCCTTCCAAGTCACTAACTCCGGAAGAGAAGGCAAAAGTTACTACCGCCCTTCCAACCTCTGTCAATAAGATTCTTGCTGCAGTGCCTGCACGCATCTACTTTGCGCACCCGCAGCATGACAGGTGGTCGTACGGCGGACTACAGGGAACACTCGCATTCACCCATGACAAGTCTAAAGACGCATTTGTTTTGAAACTGGTGGATTTCGCAGGCACGCGTGGCGTCATATGGCAGCACGAGCTTTACAATCAATTCGAATACTACAAGGACCGGCCTTACTTTCATTCTTTCGCTGGTGATGTGAGTTCGTCTTCTGACCGAGAAATAACGACTCAACACACGCTTTTTTCAGGAATGCATGATCGGCGTGGTGTTCGCTACAGAGAAAGATGCAACCTTGTTCTACAAGAAAATTACAAGTCGCAAAGCGGAGAAAGGTATGCGAGAATGGTGTTGTCGGGAGAACTGGTATGCTCATGCTGCTTGTTAGCCACAAAGGTTGCTTCGGAGCCCAAGAAAGTCAAGAAAGGAGGGAGGATCGACAAGTCAATGATCTCGGGGCCTAAGGCGGGTTCATTCCAGCATGTTGCACATGTTGGGTACGATGAGGAGAAGGGATTTACAAGCAACAATGTCGACGAGTCGTGGTTGTCACTTGTTCGAGATCTCGAGGATCGAGGGGTCACCGCGGATGTCATTGAGATGAACAAAGATTTCATCCAGGATTTCGTCCGCCAAGCACAGCAGAGTGTAGATACACCGGCAACGGCAGCAGCACCCAAGAAGAAGCCACCGCCGCCACCTGCTCCTCGGCGAGGCGGCCATGGCGCTTCGAATAGTGTCACTTCGACCAACGGAGACTCGGAGCCGCCACGTCCGCAGGCCCCTCCCAGACAACCACCACGGCCCGGTGCGCCCGCCCCTCCCCCGCCTCCACAGCGCAGTTCTGTGGCAACCCCTAATCCCCCCGTACCCCTTCCACCTCCAACGAGACCTATCAATCCTCCACCGTCTCGACCAGTGAAATTGCCCCCTGCCCCCCCGCCACCACCCCCGATCGTCCGCCCGACCCCCTCACCACCGGCACCGGCACCGGCACCACCCG
>JBBPUP010000583.1:1485-15650 GCA_038094735.1 Exsudoporus floridanus
CTTTCCAGTAGTTTTTAGGAAATTGATGTATGTGTTGAGCTTGGTGTGTTGTTTCTCCTTAGGATAAGAGGAAGAAGAGGACATCTCGGCATTGTGGATATTCTGAGTGGAATTGGTGTGATGAGTGAAGGAGGGAAAGGTCTTGTAATTGTTGGTGTTATGGCCTTTGCAGCAGCATCAAAGGCAGAGACCTTCTCTAAAGCAGCAAGCTCATTCGGTAGGGATGAATTTGGCGATGGTGATGGCATCGACATTCATTGCATTAGGATCTTTCTGGGGGCAAGAAACAAAGGATGAGACTTGAAGGTGGCCTCCTCTGAGGGCTTGGATATGTTGTTTCTGAGCATGGAAGGTCTTCACATGATCAATCCAGTCTTTGATTGTTGTGGGGATGGGGGTCATGGAGAGGATCATGATAGCAAGGCATTGATCTAATCCTAGAGAGAATTGGTTGATGGGTGTCATGTCATCAGTGATTTCTGCTTTGGAAACAAGGTTCTGGAAGTCAGTAATGTATTTCTGGAATTCATCATCTGTGGTTCCATTGGAGGTCTTGGCAGATTTCTAAATGAGCTTGGAGAGTTCCAAGCAAGTGGTGGCTTTGGTGTCAAAGGGATAAAACATAGTTTCAAAGTTCTCAGCAAACTTATTGAAAGTTTTGTCTGCAGTTGGAATGAAAGTGTCTGCAAGTTTGTCATACCACATCTCGGCAAAGTTAGTTCCTTGCCCTTTGCTCATCTTGTTCAAGGTGGTGGTTACCTTGCCTTCATCTGAGGAATAAAGGGTAGAGTTGAGGGCAAAGTAGGCTTTCATGGCTTTGATCCATCAAGATGCGTCTGAGAATTTGCTGGAGAAATTGGTAGGAAGGGCTGCCTTTAACTTGGTTCTAGAAGACATGGTTGGTGGGGTAGGAGAAGGTGTGGTTAGTGTGATGGCTGGCATTGGATGGCTGGCATTGTATGCTTGGAGATTTGTAGCTTGGTTACTGGGGGTACAATGGGCTTGGGGGTACTAGAGGTGCTGATGCTGATGGGTTCATTGCTAATGCTGATGGTTTTGCTAGGGATGCTAGGGGTGGGGTTTCAAGGTGGGGAGTCAACTTCAATGTCTGATGATTTGTCACCTCCAAAGGCAAAGAAGAATCCTTTATGGAAACTCATGATGGTGATGGGCAGGTCCTGCACCTAATGAGGTGGAACCAGGGAGGACTCTTGATCTTTTGTTACATGTAGCATACAAAGGAGGCTTGATACTAAGCTATCTTACACAGGCAATACTCGCATAGAGACCAATATCTGTAAAGTATAGTGTTCTTAAGAGTGAAGACTAAGGACTAGGGCTGAGGGTATCAAGATGGTACTCAATCAAAGGGCTAGGACTAAGGCTGGGAATGTCGAGATAGAACTTAACCTAAGGGCTAGAGAATGAGCCTTGATAGAATACTAATATTGTGCAGATCAAGAGTGTGGTTATGAGTACAAAAGAGATGTATTTATAAGGGGCAAAAGATGCACAGACCAGTGTGATGAAAAAGGAAGAATACTTCATATGGAAAGGAACTTCATGGAAGGTGAAGGAATATGACATCAGTGATAAAGAACAAGTATGACATTATGAGTCTGGAACAATGATGTCATGTATGATGTCAAGAGTTCTAGAGTGGGCAAAGAAGAATGGAATGTGATCCAATGATAAGAAGAAGATGAATGGCTGTAGTGTGAGTTGTATGCCAAGTATGTCATATGGAAGAAAAAAGGAGAATATATGAGTGAAGAAGGAAAATTGTAACAACAAGTGTTATTCTGAGGGAAAACCCAACAAGAACTTGACTGAAGTTCTTGGGATGTTCATGTTCCACTATATATACTATACATGATTGTTTGTATCTATTGACTACTGGTCTGTGCATAGAGTATAGGATATGATATCATAGCTATATCATAGATAAGAGAAAGTTCTAGGCTACAGCAGTAATTAAAGGAATGTGTAAGACATGTGTAGAACATTCTAGACTATTTCCATGATCATGTGATGAAAGATAGATAAGGTCATGTGATCCAGTTAAATATTGGCAAATTTAACATCTACCTTGGGCTAGTTGTAACAAGAAGAAATCATTAATGATATTCATGACATGTCTATTACCATTGGCTGAGATATGGTCTGGATAATCCATCAAGTCAATATAAATAATGCCTAAATATCTATCTGTCTTGACTCCCTGCCTAAACTTTGATATATTTGAGTAGGTCTGTTTGCTGAGTGTACAATGGTTACAGGAGCCAAGGTGGATGGATAAATTGATGGGCATATCTTCAGCAAGGTTACCATGCACAAGATCATAGACAATGTTATAGCTCACATGGCCAAGGCATCCATGCCAAGTGTGCAAAGTGAAGAGCTTGTGGGCAAGTAGCAAATGGTCCATAGAAAGCTGGCCTCTAGTGAGGGCATACAAGCAGCAAGAACTGAGGGTACTGGACAGAATGTGGACCCCATTGTGAACAAGAATCCAGCAAGAATCCTGGCTGAAATGGACAGAGCATTAGTTCTGGGCACAAAATGCAAAGATGGAAGTGAGTCAGACTGTTGCACCAGGGACAAATAACATGTCATGGAATGTGAGGTGTAAACCCTTTACAATGACAAGTTTGATGGTGCCAATACTAACCACCATGACAGATGAACCACCTATGCCATTGACAAAACACAAGGAAATGGAACATAGAGACATGAAGTCAAAGGCAGTGTTACTGATGTGTATAAAGGCACCACTGTTCAGGTAAAAAGTAGTCACTGCCAGATCAATAATGGTGGGGTTGTGCTATTGGAGGACTTTATAGGTAAGCCCAGCAAAGTCCACAGAATGCTGGTATGCATGCCAGTTGACAGACATAGAGAGGTCAGTGAGGAGAGGGAGAGTGTTATATTCATCCAGATCTGCTGCAATTGCCTTATGAAGGAAGGTGGGGGTGACAAAATCACAGGCAAGGCCTGCAAACTCAGTGAAAGGTGTCACAGGAATAGCAGGAGGATGAGGACTTTGTGAAGCAGGTTGGGCAACACAAACAGCTCTGCCAGTACTGCCATCTAGGATGTATATGCAACCAGCCATGTCATAGCACAGGCCAGGGAATGGCTTCTGAGTTGTCATGGTTTTGGAATTGTTGGTAATGCCTATAGTTGCCCTAGGGCTTGGTTCCTTCCCCTTTACCTTCATAGCTTACTTTTTAGCCAGAATTTGGTCATATTTACCTACTCAACCACTATCTTCGCACTAGCATTGGAATCTGCTATGGCCAATCCCACTACAGTTGTTGCAACAAATCAAGTATCCAAGTTGACTGCAAAAAGAACATTTCTGGGACAATTTTTGAACATTGCACCCAGAGGCAGTAGCAATAGCAACTAGTGCAAAACCCCTGGTCTGACATTGTTTCTCACTATTAAGCAACTATTGCTCCATGTTGAGGTATTTAAAGATGTAGAAGAAGGTGTAAGGTTCATCCTCTGAGCTAGCATTGATGCAGTCAGTGATATGGTTTCGCAATGTGATGAAGTTGGTCAACATGGCATTCATTAGCATAATCAGGAGAAAGTTGTTCTGCTTGGAGATACCAACAGCATGAATGTGGTCTACAAGATCTAATAGCTTCATAGTCATAGTGGAGAGATAATCCATGTATTTAAATTGGATTTCCAATGCTTCCTGGATGAGCAGGATTTAAGCAACTGGGCTGAGCTTTTCATGTCAAGTATATAAGATGTTCCAAGCATTCTTGGCAATGGTGATGTTTTGGAGAAGGTGGCTCTCTTCATGTGTGCAGCAGGTCTTGTTGCCAGTGATAATGTACATGTTGTTGATGTTCTAGTTGAATGCTGCCTCAGAGATATCATCTAAAGGGCATGCAAGGGTACCTAGGATGTAACCACCACATGAGTTCAATAGGAAAAGATTCATCATTGTTACATCAACCATGATGTGACAAGTAACACAAGTCCATGTTAGCTGGTTCTTCAGCATCAAGATAACACAGAAACTGGACTCAAACTGTATGTATCTTCCAAGTCAGCAACTAGACCTGAACCATATGACTCCTTCATAGGCTCTTCTAGATACTAGGGTTCTTAAATGGATAGAGTTGGCAGGTCCTCTAGCAGCAACCAGACTTGAACCATATGCTAGGGATTAAGGTGGCTACCAGGTACATGACCTGTAGCAGAGATGTTGCAAACCTAGGACAAGAAAGTCCCTAGATCCCCCTAATGGAATAGTCTATCACTGATCTAGAACTGAGTCCCTAGACCTTTCTGATAGAGTATAGGCTTGCAAGAACTGATGAAAGTTCTCAAGCAAGATGAGGCTGGGAATGAACCAAGAAGGGCAGTGGATTGCATAGATCAAGGTTAGAGTTTTATAGGGGGAGATCTATGATATAAATACTATGGAGCTAGATTAGGGCAGGTCTAATCTAGATAAGGAAGTGCTTGCTAAATACAGTAGAATGAAATTGTCCATGTGAGAGGACAATGGAAGGGAAGTGTCCAAGCACTAAGTAAGAAAAGGGGAATATAGCATATAGTGTAAAGAACAGATGTGAAATAGAATAAAAGAGAACATGATTATTGGAGATATAAAATGGAGTGTGAACCACTGGTGTCCACAGATTAGAAAGAGGTACTGTTGTGGAAGAAGCCAAGATGGAAGAGGCCAAGAAAGTGATTTTCTAAGAGGCTGTTGTTCAGATCAGAACACAGGGTCATTGTGATATACAGTGGTGGTTGGTTGGGCCCCACTAACAAATTGATCCCAGAGAGTTTCAGAGATCCCCTTGTCATTGACCAATAGATTTCAGAGAGATGGGAAGCTGGAGATGTCTAAGAAGGAAAAAGATATGACAGATGCTGGCCTAGTGCTGGAATCTGTAACAATTATTGTTTCAGACCATGTAGGCCAGTTGCACTTTGCCATGTCCAGAAGTTCAATCTTTTCAAGATCAAATTGGCTAAGCTTGAGTGCTTTGATGGTATGTTTGGTTAGCACTATGCTAGATATATTGGATGCATTGACAGTTGCAGTAATAGTTTTGTGCTGATTTGCACTGGATGACCTTGAGCAGTAGTATCTATGATGTTGTATATGATGGGCAGTAAATTGAGTGGAATAGTCCTCAATGCAAATTATGCTCAAAAGCAAGTGATGATGCCTCTGGCAGTGGACATTGATTTCTTGGGATAAAAACAGAAAGATGTCAAGGCCATAAGGTTGGAATAGATATCCCCTTATGTAGCATGTGATTCATGCTTCAATGATGGATCACTGATATGGCCCACCATCACCCATGTGAGTATTATGTTAAAATGGTACAGTCTTAACAGCTACTGGGCCTTTCAATTCACAGCCTCAGGGCTTATAACCTGTTAGAACTAGAATATACTATGAGTTCTCTTAATGCTGTGAAAAGATAGATTGAATATTACAGTGGCTCAAAAAAGTATTTCAATATTTGGCTATTTTAGAAAGACTTGACATTTGCAAGAGAACCAAAAAGCTCTTGTCACATTCCACAATTTTCCTAAGTCCAACTCTGCTCCTGAAGTGCCTCCAGACTTCTTGTACTTACAAACTTCAGAGCTTTCTCAATTAGGACTTAGCCCCTAATCTTCAGACCTTGTTCATTGACACCTATCCAACCACTAGATATCCTTCTAATTACCTTTGATATTCTGACTGCTACTATAGTTTGATCAATGTCATCCAACTTTTGACTGACATCATCCAATATCCATGTCTGGACCAACTTCCTTGTGTTTCACTTACTCATTCTGATTACAAGTTCTAGTAGTATATAAATCTTCACATATCTCCATGTAACCTCAGTATGAATATTAACTAAAATACCCTTATCTATGATTTTTAACAGCTCTAGCTTGCTGGATCATTGATAGCCCTAACCCTTGCCCTGACAATGAGCCCTTTGTCATATGATTTGATTGCCATGGCACTAAGATATAGCCATATTAAAATGACATATTATTGGAACATTTTTTTAGCAACATTTCTATTCTATGATTTTGATATTCTGTATGCTCTCTCTTTGCTTTTATGACTGCTACTAGTCTTCTAGGCATGTATTCTATTGATCCTTGATATTTCTCAGCCTCTGTCTTGCCTCATTCCACCTCAATTTTTCCAAAGTTTCCAAACTCCTTTTAATGGTATTGTATGGTCATTGAGTTTCTTTTTGAGGATTTGCCATGGAATTCTTTCCAAAATAGCCAAACATTGGAATATATATATATATTTAGCCACTATAACTGCAAAAACACCTCTCAAAGAGTCATGCAGTACATGGAATATCAAGGAATCATGGTTCTTGACTGGCCAGCACAATCTCCAGACCTTAATTTCATGGCAAACCCTCAAAAAGAAGCTCAATGGCCATACAATACCATTAGAAGGAGTTTGGAAACTTTGAAAGAAATGAGATGGAATGAGGCAAGACAAAGGCTGAGAAATATCAAGGATTGATAGAATGCATGCCTAGAAGACTAGTGGCAGTCATAAAAGCAAAGGGAGAGCATACAGGATACTAAAATCATAGAATAGAAATGTTGCTCAAAAAAGTGTCCCAATAATATGTCATTTTAATATGGTTATATCTCAGTGCCATGGCAATCAAATCACATGACTAAGGGCTCATTGTCAGGAAAAGGATTAGGGCTATCAATGATCCAGCAAGGGCTAGAGCTAACACCTTTTGGTTCTCTTGCAAATATCAAGTTTTTCCAAAATAGCCAAATATTGGGATACTTTTTTGAGTCACTATATATCTACCAGGAGTTTTTTAGACTCTGCTTGTTGACTCTGTTTTTTCCCATGCTACTTTAAACTCCATATTATTCCTTTAGCTAATGCTGTTATTTAAACCTTGCTAAGCATAATAAGTGACACAATTTGTGTCAGCTCTAAGCTCCCAACATCTACCATCAACATAAGCAAGCACCAAGAGGCAAGTCAGTAACTGGGCTTGATACTGTTTGACTTAGATGTGGAACCTTCCAGATACTGGATTGGCCAAATGGACAGGATGGATGTGTGATACTACAGCAACAAGGTTAGTACCATTTGTAGCAAGGGAATAGTGGAATCTTTTCTGAGAATGACTATGTGCAGCAAGGGCAATGGTGCAGCCCTGCCCAAAGTGGAATAGGGTAGTTTGTACAAAGTGCCAAGTACTTTTCAAGCAAGATCTAATTAATAGATACATATGATTGTGTAGATCAAAGTCAGTATTATATAAATGGAGATCTACACTTTAAATAGATTATTTGAGATCTAGGGCAAGCCTAGCTAGATATGGTAATAGTGTGGAATAGGAAGTAAGGGGTTATGTATATACAAATAACATGTTTTTTCCTACTTGTTGTTACGGTTGGCCTAAGATAGGACGACCGTAGACTCGAGCGTCAAAGGGGTCAAGGGTATTGAGACGACGATACGTCTCGGGAGGTCGAGGGTTCATACTGGTAGGAACTCTACCAGGGGTTCAAAGGTTCAAGGGGAAGAGAGAGACTCTCTGACGAAGGACATAGCCTCTAGGGACTCTAGAGGGTTTTGTAGGTCTAAGAGTCTAGCGTCCACTCAATAGTAGGACAAGGACTAATAGAGTTCCAGGGGGGGTCACGCTAGGAGTCGCAAGAGATGATCGTAGTTCGAGTAAGACTAGCATAAGGAACAAACGCAGTACTACGCTAGGTTTATATACTCATAGGTCGTGGGAAATGGAATACCAAAAGGGGGAACATAAGGGTAGGCAAAGCTATAAAGGTACAAAGGTTACCACGCGCAGCCCGACAATGCTGGTAACGATAAGAAGACCAATGCAACAAGGAAAAAGAGAAAAAGATAGCATAGAAGACAACGCATGACGAATCGTAACACTACCCCCATGTTATGGCGAAAACTCCGTATTTCGCATCAATTGATACCTCCGTATTCCGGTCCGGGTGAGCCTGAGGTGTTTGCATAGGCGGCATCGTCCCAAGCAAGGTCAAGATCGTGGTTGTCGTCGTGTAGAATAGGACGGTTGCGACGACGGGGAGCTGGGCAATGAATTCGTGCGGTACGTCGGCGTAGGGGTCCAGCTCCTCGTGAGCGATGGGGTACTGGCAATGGAGTGGGCGAAGGTTGAGATTGTGAAGAAAAAGATGACGTTGCAGATGTGCGGCGATGATGGGTACGGTTTCGAGGACAGTTTCTCTGGGTGTGATTGGGTGCCCACTCTAGGCATGACGGGCATTGATAGTATCGACAGTTGATGCGCACATGACCAAGGCGTCGACATGCGAAACACGCATCGTGATATCGAGGATGGGAGGGTGTAAGGGGTGAGGTACCGTCGTGGCCGCGCCAGTTAGCTTCCATTGCTTCGATGAGTTGCTGTTCCTCAGGCTCAAGGGGAGAAGAAGAGGCAGATGGCGTTTTCGGATGGATGACATTAGGAGCAATCTGCCAAAGGTAACGCTCTATGTCTTCGACGAACTCCGGCATCCCTAGTTGTTGTAATGCTAGAAGGATCTCTCCTTCGAGATTCTCTTTGATACTCCGTACCATAGTCGCCCATAAGTCGACCTGGGCGATCGAGGTACTAATAGCATAGAGTGCGTCGAGGCGTTCTACTTGCAGGAAGGTCTTGTACAAGGCGTAGAGTGGGGATCCCACGTCCATGTGAGCGTCAAGGGTGGAAGCTAGATGAGAATCCCTGAGACGATCTAGCATCAAGTCTAGTTGGAGTTGGGTAGGTAGGTCCCGTAGGCGGTGGGCGTAGATGGGGACGTCGACTGAGAGAACTCCCGGGTGGAGATCGTCAGAAGGAGTGGATGCTATGGATGTAGGGGGGAAATCTTCTTCGGATGGAGGGGAAGTAAGAGTAGCAGAGGGATGAGGAGTAGGGGGTTGTGTGACGGGTTCGATGACAGAGGATGAAGACATTTCTAATGACGATGGGGAAGATATGGTACAAGAGGGAAGAGGGCTGTTAAGGGAAGGGAAGACTGGGGAAGAAAGTTCTACGGTCATGGTGGTTGATGGGAGAAAAGGTTTTAAGAGGGAAACGCGGAGGGATGTCGTTTCTTATACTCGTTGAGAGCGGACTTAGAATGTTTCAAGTTCCATTCTGGTTCCCACGAGTCGTCTTCTGCGGAGAACCCTTTCCATCGGATTAGGAAGGAGCGGTTTGACGGAGGGCCGCGGTGGCGTAAGATTTTCTCTATTTCATATTCTTCTTCTCCTTCGATAAGGTCAGGAGGGGGTTTTGGAAAGTTCGGACTGTGTACGGTCGTTTCGCTATAGGGCGATAAGAGCGAAGCGTGGAAGACGGGGTGGATTTTCCACGTCTTTGGGATTTTTAATTCGTAAGTGATGGGAGATAGGACCTTTACGATAGGGAAGGGTCCTTCTCGTTTAGGGGTGAACTTTGGGTTGGTTATCTGCCGTTTCAGATTGCGGGCTTCTAACCACACTTTATCCCCTTTTGAAAAAGGAGAGAAGGGTTTCCTTGTTCGACGGGTCATCACCTGACGGGCTAGTTCGTGGGCAGCTAACGCCTCATCTCGTGCTGCCGTCAGATTTTTGAGTCGTAGTTCTACGGCGGGAACGGATGAAGTGGGAAGGATGGTTGGGAGTGCGATGGGTTCGTATCCCATTATTAAGAAGAAAGGGGATTTGCCTGTTACTGAGTGAGGGCGATGATTGTGTGCAAATTCGGCATGGGTAATGGAATCAGCCCAAGTGGTGGGTTGGTTGCCGCAAAAGATGCGAAGATATGTTTCTATTTCTTGGTTGACCCGTTCTGTCTCACCATCAGTTTGGGAGTGGTAGGCGGTAGAGAGGGCGAGATCGTATTGAAGGATACGGCCTAATTCTTTAGCGAATTTCGAGGCGAATTGCGGTCCACGATCTGAGATGATTTTCGTATATAGTCCGAAGCGAAGGAAGACCTTATGGAAAAAGAGCGATGCTATTCCTTCGGCTGTGACAGATTTCTTAGTGGGGCAAAGAATCACCCCCTTACTAAGGCCGTGGTCCACCACGACCAAGAGGGAATCAAACCCGGCGGAAGGAGGAAGATTTGTGATGAGGTCGCAGGATATCTGGCGGAAGGGAAGGGGACAAGAGGATGGGATCAGGGCAGAGGGGGGAGAAAGAAGGTGTGTGTTCGCTTTATTCTGCTGGCAGATGGCGCAGCCAGCGACATAGGCGCGGATATAGGAGGCAAGACCCGGCCACCAGAAGTCTGCAGCAACAAGTTGGCGGGTTTTCAGGAAACCAGGGTGGCCCGCAGTAGGGTGATCATGGCAGCGAGTGAGGACGGCATGGCGAAGGTCGTTGTCAGGTGGGACGTAGATGCGGCCTTGATAGGTAAGGACACCGTCAACAAGCTGCCAATCTGACAACCGGGAATGGAACGCCGGAGGGATAGAGCCATCCATGGATTGGAGGGCTTGGAGGACTAGGGGGTCGGAGGTGGAGGAGGAGGCGATACGGGAGGAAAGAGTGGAGTCGATGATGTGAACAAACAAAGAAGGGGGAAGGAGGGTGACATCGACGTTATCGGAATCGGAGGAGGGAAGGAGATCGGGCCGACGAGAGAGGGCATCAGGACCTGCCAATTGGGAGCCGGGGACATGGGTAAGGCGAAGGTCAAAGTCGGCAAGATCCAATAGCCAACGAGCTTGGCGGCGATTCAGACGTTGGGGGGAACAGAAGAATGTAAGGTTTTTGTGGTCAGTGAAGACTTGGACAGGGAATGGGGATCCATGCAAGTAATGGCGCCAAGTCTTAAGAGCACGGATGATTGCAAGGAGTTCCCGGTCATAAATGTCGTAATTCCGTTCAGTGGGGGAGAAGGATTGGGAGAGATAAGAGCAGGGATGCCAATCACCATTGGCATCTGTTTGGAGTAGGATAGCGCCCGACGCGTATTTAGAAGCATCGGCGGTGAGGGCGAAGGGTCGTGACGGGTCGGGGAGTTGCAGGATTGGTTTAGAAAGAAAGAGGCGTTTCAGGGTAGTAAACGCGGCATCCTGGGTGTCAGTCCATTGCCAGGGGAGATTTTTCTTAGTCAAGTCGATAAGAGGACGGGCAACGGTGGAATAGTTGGGAATGAAGCGTCGGTAGAAGTTGGCGAACCCTAAAAATGATCGGACATCTTTTACTCTCGTCGGAGTGGGCCAGTTGGCGATGCCGTTGAGCTTTATAGGGTCCATAGCGAGGGTTCCTGGTCGAACGATCATGCCGAGATATTCTACTTCAGTGGCGGCGAAGGTACATTTTTCCAGTTTCAAATGAAGGTCTAACTCGAGCATTCGTTGAAGTACTCGCTTCGTCCGTTCGGTGTGCGTAGCTTCATCTGGGGAAAAGATAAGGAGATCGTCTATGTAAATCACTAGCCATCCTTCGGTGATCATATCCCTGAATGAGTCGTTCATAAATCGTTGAAAGGTTGCCGGAGAGTTACAGAGTCCAAAAAACATGACTGTTGGTTCAAAGAGACCTCGATGTGTGACAAACGCCGCTTTCCATTGGTGTCCATCTTTGATGCGAACGTTGTTGTAGCCCCAGCGTACATCGAATTTGGTGAAAAGTTTCGCTCCTTGTAATTTGTCAATGAGGTCGGAAATGAGGGGCAATGGGTATGCGTCTCGGACGGTGTGTTCATTTACGTAGCGGTAGTCTTGACAAGGACGTAACCCTCCATCTTTCTTCTTCACAAAGAAGAATGGAGACGCTTGTGGTGAATTCGATGGGCGTATCTTTCCCGATGCAAGGTGTTCATCAATGAATTCTTCGGTCGCTTTTCTCTCGTCTGGGGTTAATGGATAGAGTTTCCCGATCTTGGGTGTGAAAGTGTCATCGAGATTTATTTCGTGGTCGTAGGGTCATGAGGGAGGAAGGGAGGTGGTGGCTTCTTTGGAAAATACTGAGGCAAACGATTCGTATTCGGGGGGAAGGACGGCCTTGGGTTTCAGTTTCTCTGCTGCAGCTGCCAATTCCGTGGCTGTAGTGAGCTTCGCTATGATTGGGGAGCGGTTCGGGATGAATCGATTTCCACATCGCAGGAGATGAAAGATCGCTCGGTTGTCCAACGCTCTCTCAATGAATTGGTTTTCACCTTCGCTTTGAAGGTAAGAGAAGAGATGATGGTCAGTGATACGATGAACCGAGGTTTCGTGGACTTGGGGGACCGATAGTTTAGAATATACTTGATTGTGACGGTTTCGGTCCTCTGAATGGAGGGTATACAGGAGTTTTGACTGATCTGTTGATATAGGGATTGACAGTGTTTTCGTTTGCCAGTCGATGGTGGGGTTGATGGTTCGCAACCAGGGGAGTCCGAGGATCATGTTTTCCTTTCCGCATGCCATAACGTGAAAGGTTACATCGTGGGTGATTCCTGCAACGTTGAGAAAGAGGCGGCAGGTATGTTTGATTGGTCCTTGTTTATTTTCAGATAAGTCGGCGTTTCGGATGAGGACGGGAGTGGGTAATTTGGTAAGCGGTAGGCGGTGTTTTCGAGCGAAGTGGTAGTCTAGGCAGGAGATATCTGCCCCACTATCCACTAAGGCGTGGGCGTCAACGACTTTCGCAGCATGCGTGGGTTCAATGATTTGGAGTGGAATACGCATTGATTTTGGTAGAGTTCGTATGGTTACATGCATGCTAGGAGAAGGGGAAGATTGCGTTGAAAGATCTTCCCGATTTAAAAATCCGTAGAGAAAGTGACCCGTCTAACCACTTCTTCATCGTCGTCCTCCACTTCTCTCAACGAAGGGATTTGTTCGCCAGTAGTTTCTTCTTTCTTTACACGTCGAACTTTCTTGGTGGAGGGGGAGAAAGTAGGACATGTTTCACTAAGATGTCCAGATTTTCGACATCTAAAACAAAGTCCTTTCTCGACACATCGCTTTCGTTCTTCCGGGGTTAACCGAGTAATTTTTACGACATCGACGTCCATCGCGTCAGGGTCTTTACTCTTGGTGGACGGGGTAGTGAAGGAATGGTAGGTTCCCTTAGTGGGTTGTCGGTTTCGTTGGGCTATCTCTTCTGCCCGTTCCCATTGTGTCTGGAAATGGATAGCCTTTGCATACCATTCCTCTACCTTTGCAGGGACCGTATCCATTGACATGATTCGCTTTATGAGGGAAGGGGGAATCCCTGCAGAAAAATAGCCGATGAGAACATTGTGGTCGGCGATGGCAGCGAGAGCAACATTGTTTTGGAACGTAGAGATATACTCGGTGAGGGAGGGAGAGTATGTTCCATCTCTCTTCCTCGTCATTCGCGTGGTAGTGAGCCAAGCGACCGCCGTTCCGGTAACGTCTCTCTGTTTGAAGGAAGTTTCAAAGGCCGTAACAAAGTCTGCAAAGGAACCGAAGGATATATTGGTCCCAGAGATACAATTGGTTCGAAATGTCGAGGCCCAGGTAAGTGCTGAGCCTTTAGTCATGTATGACAAGGCGAAGGCAATCTTCTTTTCGTCAGTATCATAGACTGCTTTATTAACGACAAGGTAGAACTGGACTGTGTTCATCCAAGCCCAGGATTTGTCGAACGATCCATCAAAGTGTTCGGGGGTGCCAAGGCGGAGTTCAGTGGGTTTAGTAGTAGTCATGGTGTTTGAGGGTGGGGGTGGAGGTGGGACGAAGACTATATGAGTAGGATGAGTGGGTGGAGATGGAGGTGTCGGGGTTCGAGGAAGAGCTAAAGTGGCTGATAGCTGATGTGATAAGTCTAGGGAGGGGTCCGGGTCGTTGACGTTTTGGATAGGAACGTCAGGGTCGAGGAAATCTTCCTCCGATGGTGGGGAGGGATTAGGCGATGAGTCGTGGGCATCGGTGAGGCCGCGTAAGCCCCAACGAGGGTCTGAGGGTGGTCGATGGGAAATGGTGAAGACCTACGATGGTGGTAGTCTTAAAATGAAGTAACGCTAGTCTTTTGTTACGGTTGGCCTAGAATAGGACAACTGTAGACTCGAGCGTTCAAGGTCCGAGGTTCCGAGACTAAAACTCGTCTCGTAGGTTCAAGGGTTCTTGCTGGTAGAGATTCTACCAAGAGTCTGAGGCAAAGGTACAGAGGGACTCTCTGTCGAAGACGTAGCCTC
>JBBPUP010000584.1:0-15543 GCA_038094735.1 Exsudoporus floridanus
AACAGCTTGGTCCTCCAACTCCACAATCTTACCTTTCAACTCCTTTTTGTTCTCATCTAGCTCTCTTCTTAGCTCTTCAAATTCTCTCTTCGTCATGACAATCATTTCCTCCAATTCCAATACCTTTCCCTTTAGTATCTCATTCTCCTTTTTGATATCACACACATGTGAAGATCCTACATCATTTGTCTTGTCCATATGCACATCACCATCATGCAGGTTCACAATGGCATCATCTATAACCAACCATGTAATTAGTAACTGTTTTCGTCATCTATCTGCTTACATTTTCATTTCTCCAGGATTTCCCTGAGTCTGCGCTGTTTTATCCTCTTGTATTCAATGCTTGACATGTTGTAAACGACAGATATCATGCAGATCATATCATGATACATTACTAACACTTAAAATGAAATACACATGTTTCATTTGGATACTAGATTTCACCGCGATTTGACATATTTGTCCAATTGTGGTGAAATTGAATGTTCTAATGCTGTATGTACTTTGCAGCAGAGTGCCTGGTTTCACTGCAATTTGACACCCATGTCAAATTGTGGTAAAAATCATCATGGTGTAATTTATCTCTATATATTGGTCAATTTGCTGCAATCTGTATGCTTGTGAATGCGGTGGGAACATACCAAAAATGTAGGCTGAACCCCTCCTTAACCCTAATGCAATTAGAAAAAACAAGTAAAATGCATGATCTGGCCATCCCAGGACGACCACTGCACCACATCATACAGGGTCACATGATTTGTATGTGTGATATGTGATGGCCATCCTGGGACAGCCAGTGCATAAGAGCCCTATACAAATGACACAATGGGATAGTGCAGGTGGCTGTCCCAGGACAGCCAATGCATGAGAGTCTCATATAAGTGACACAATGAGCACAGCACAAGCCTCACACTGTTGCTTGTATACCAGGTACTATCCATGAGTGGCCTGTTGCTGGGCTGTGGCTGCATACCATGTCCTATATGCCAGTGGCTGTCCTGGACTGCCATACAGATGCAGGCCAGGCTATCACTATATATATCCATATCCATCAATGGCAATTCCAGGAAGGCCAGGCTGATATCATGCAATCAAGTGGTAATCTATAATCTATATTTATGTACTACAGTAAGTCCAGGAAGGCTATACTGTGCTATATACTATATTTGAAAAATGTATAAACCCTAGGATAGGGCTTATATGTACCTAGGTATTACCTAGATAGTCTCATAGCCTCTGACAGAATTATAAGCTTGTGGAAACATATGCCCTTCATGTGCAAACACATTGAAAACATTCCAAACACCCTCTACAATTTATTTGAACTGCTATTCTATAAATCCTCCCCCTCCTCCTTTATTCCTTGTATCCTTTGTATAAATTTTTTCTGACCATCAATTCTTTCAATTTCTTTTGGAGGATCTTGATATTGATCACATAGTCATGTCCACAATACATTTGGACCAGAATTATTGTATTGAGTTTTAGTTTTTAACTCCCATGTGAGTATAAAGACTTGATATGGATAAGGAGAAAGTTGTTCCACCATTATTGAGCTCTCTGAACACAATGGTATCATTGGCTAAGCCCACAAAAATCAAATAACCATTTTACTTTCCATCCTCCTTCTATCTCTTATCAGGATGTTATGTCATCATACAATGCTGTCCATCACCATCTTGTATTTTTTCTGTAGCCTTTTGAGCACTCTGAATCCACTGGAACAACATCCAGGATCCTTGCTTTATTATTTTGCCATGTTTCAACACATTTTCTCCTATCTACTTGCCAAGATTCATTTTTCTAGCCTCATGGAGACATGCTATGGGCATGAATAAAGCTATCCCTACCATTATTGAACCCCTTCTACATGATGGTAACACCCACTAAGCTCAGAAAAATCATATAAGCAAATGCCATTACTACCTCCCCCTTCTTCTTCATAAAAACATAGTCTAGAAAGTCAAGGAATCACCACACAAGCATGCAGGCATTTTTCCTGGGGGTTTTTGAACCCTCTGAATCCAGTGGTAATACTTTTGAACCCCCAAAAATTCAATCTTGAGGTGATCCAAGATACAGGCATGATATGGTCTTGTTTGATTTTTATCTCAAAAACCTAACCACCAATTTTCATGACTAGGGGCTCAAAATTATCCCAGAGATGCCCTCTATCTCATGGTAACACTTTCTAGTCCAATATATGGTTTTGAATTTGAAACTTATCTCCAAAACAATCCTATAAGTGATAACACAGACAAACAAGAGTTACCTTATTTAGTAAAAAGTTCGTGCAGATCCATTTGCTTGGGCTGGTATGTTTCTGGCTGAGAAAACCCTCCTGAGATAGTTTTCAGCCACATCAAGAGCACCCACACGGAGGACGCCGCACGCCCCCGACTCGGAGATGAAACAATCAATCGCTTCCACCCCGAACCTGATCACATTTTGCGACGAGTGCATGATTCGTGCAAAACACGACCTCCTCGAACGCCAGAGCCTCGAGAACACGGTATTGATTGGAGATGGCAAGGATCGCGTCAGTACCACGCGCGACATATGAGGCATGGTGCTCATTCTTTACTGCAGTCCGAATGCCCGTCTTCAACACTCGACCCGACCACACAAACCGTTCCCGGTCAAGTACATGTACGTCGAGCTCAGGGGCGAAATACCCCCACTATCCATGTGGATGGTTAGGTTACAATTACAACATTTTTACATTTGAGAAGTACCAAGGCCTGGGGGGCCTGTCACTACCGAACCTTGTACATCTGCACGACCACGCTCACCGGCGCAGATGCACCCTTCCTGACCGAATAATGAATCTCGATATCGAGTTCCCTCAAATTTCCTTCGCTCTTTTTGCAATAAAACGTGCCAGAGACGACCGTACCTAAACGAGAGAAGGTATGTCAGCGAAAACAACAATCAGCATACTAAGACGAAGATACTCACCCTCCTCCGCGGAGATCGGCTCCTTGAGTAAGAAGAGAGTTTGCTTCCAATGTGTCGGTTGACTCGTCGGTCCCGTACTGAAACTGATGACGCGCTTTTCTTCGCGTTCTTTCAAGCCCGGGCCCACGCTAGCCCTGCGCTTGGGCGGTGGTTTACCCGCGATCGGCCATACCTCCGCAAGGGTGACGTCGCCGTCTTTGATGGAACGTACGGGGACATTGGGTGAGAGATGTTCGCCGGTAGTAGTGAAGAACGTGTCAAAGTAGAGCACGAATGCGTGGACTTTGGTGCGCATAGGTGAGGTCGAGGTGAGTGAAAACGGGGACGTAAAATCGAGTTGGCGGGTAGTGACGGATTGAAGATGGAGATCCTACGACGGTACGTGTACACGAGAAAGTGGGGACGAAAGGGAAAGTCACCTTGAGTAAGTATGGCTCGCTAACGACAGATTCCGGGCCTACGACATCGATGATGGCATCCTTCCAGACGTCGTGCGCCATTTCAGAGAGGTCGAAACCTGGCCGTCGTCGCATCCTGGTCAGTCGCATGACGATGAATAATCGAGGAACGAATGCACCATATACGTCGTTCCAGAAATCCACCCTGTCTTTCATTATTTCGCCGCCCTCACAGAGAGCCAGCATAATCCTACATTGACTTGGTGCCATGATGCCCCCATTTGGACGGAGGAATCTCTCACGTGCGTGCAGAACAGAATCGAGCATCGACTCATAAAGTAGAGCATAGCCCATCCATTCGGAGATGATGATGTCGACGTGATCAACGCCATCGGGTAGACTGATTTCTTCCACTTTTCCACGTATCACGCTGTGATTACGAGCAAGAATAAGGACAAATCATGACGAGGGCAAAGCGAGGAACGGAACCTACGTAATGACGCTCTCCAACCCATTTTCTCGGATTATTTTTTCAGCCTTTTCGGCGATGTCGCTTGCCTCGACAGCATAGACATGTTTCGCACCGGATTTCGCCGCGAATAGAGAAAGTATGCCAGTCCCACACCCGACATCTAGGACTGTAGCGTCACGGAATAAAATAGGGTTTGTGAGGATGAATGAAGCATATGAGGATGTCCGGACTTTATCCTGGATCATCACAGCGTGAATATCTGGTCCACAGGAAGTAACCATCAATCATTCAACGCGTCTCAAGAAAACAAAGATACGCATACCATTGTATCCATAGCTCTGGAAGTAATGCGTATCGTCGTCCCGCAGAGCTTCGCTAGTCGATGGACCAGGGTCGTTGATGATTCCAGCGATGCTGGAGACGTCCAAATTTTGAGTGATGAATCTTCGATAATCCGACAAGTCATTTTGTGCCTGAGATAACTTCTTTTCAAGAACTGAGATGCGTCTGAGCGCACCGGGGAGGTCTGAAGGCGGGTTTGAACCGTGTTCGGTGGAAGGTCCGTCGTCGTCGTCGTCGGACCAGTCCTCGTCAAAATCAAGTTCTTGATGGGTGAATGATGTAGCGACGACGAAACTGTACGAGAAGATAACATACGGAGCAGAGGGTCATTTTCGATGACCGGAATAAGATAGTCATCGGAAGTGAAAAACGATTCAGCCCCTGTTATATTGCTAACATTGGTAGGGGTTAGCTTCTATGCAAGAACGACGCGGTCATTCTCAACGCGAATGGCAGGAACATCGTCGACCTTACATGTTTCCGGATGAAGTTGATCAGTCGTATCCGACGATGAAGGTCTAACTCTGTTGGTGCAAGTCGCATCAATAGCGAGCACGCCAAAAAAAAAAACACAAACGCACTCAATTGTTTCCCTGTGATGTCCAGGTCAAATCCATGCGTGACTTTATCGTATGTCAAGGCCTCTGATGCTGTGGTGAACATTTTGTCCTCGAAGAGTGATCGGCAAGCTTGAAGTTGCCCTTGATCGGAAATCCAATCTTCGAAGTTGTTATCTTCCTCTGCATAGTCTCCAGAATCTGAGCTTGAGAACGTCGCACGTTCGTCTGCGTCGTCTCGGGTATGTGGAAGAGGAGCGAAGCGAATGCTCATGGTTGGCGTTCGGAAGACCAAGTGATGGCCCAGCTTGGTCGCGGGTTAGCTAATAGCAGTTATAATGGCCACAGGGGCGCGATAACATTGGCGAAAGCAGTTCAACAATCACAATAGGTACAAGGTAATATTTCATGGATGCACTACATGAAATCTTCCTCGATCGCCTTGCCGGTCGGCTTTGGAGCGTCTGGGTCTTCCTCGACATTGAATAGTAAATCATACGACCGTGCGGCCTTTTCTTCTTGTCTCTGTTTTTCGAGTTCGGACTCTTCCTTTTTCTGAAAATAAAACGGTAGGTCTCGTGAAACACGCAGATAAAGATGTATCCACCCTTTTAGCAGCTATCATACGCTTCTCTGCATTCTCCATCTTGACGCGATCGATCTTCTCTTGTTCGTGATCAACCACTTTTTCGACTTTAGTCTTGTTGAGGCGGTTGACAATGGGGTTTTCTCGCTTCGGAATGTGGACTGGCGCGGGTGCTTAGTAACTTGGATGAGCGGAGACTTGATGTAAACACACTTCTCTTCACCTGGACCAAATTCGTGAGATCGAGCGCGCGTGCATCGAATTCCGTGGGAGGCGTACCCGTTTGTCGCTATGGAAGGAAACTTGACCGACGGCCATGTCACCTTGTTTCTTGCGTACGAGCTATGTCACCATGGTCCGTTGATCACTCCGCAGATCATTCGTACCTTGAGGTTGTCAGCGGGTGTATATATGATTGTCAAATTGTCCTTCTTGTTTCCTGAAATATTGCAGGGTGAGAAATGAGAAAGTCAATATCAAAGTGTTTACTTGCCCTCGATCGAATTTGCCTTTACCAACTGAGCGCAGTCGGTCAAAAGAGCCTGCGGTATCGCCTCCCAAGTCATACCTTCAGGCATGCGGAGGTATACGTGAGCGGAAGAGAGCTTGTCGACGTGGAACCACACATCTTGAGGCCATGCATACTTGATCAGGTCTTCGTCTGATCTGTGCGAGTGAATGCCAGCTATGTGCGCAAGACAACCCGACACATACTTTCGACCTTGTCTTTTCCCATGTAGATGGTCGCCGGTGGGCTCACCGCTAAGATGGGGTCAGGAGACTTCCCAATGTGCACCGATGTCCACGTACCAGACGACACGAAGAAGAGGACCATGTTGATTGTCTGTCAATCGGCGTGCTTGGCCCGTAGTGTTGGATCGTGGGAAACCTGAGAGCCTGACCAAGACTCGCGCTGTTAGTCGAGTTTAACCTTCCGCCAACTTGACTTTTGACCACCATCCGCGTCGCTCTGAATTCTGCTCTTTTCTGTCCTCTTTCAAGCCAACGTCGAACCATACCTCTAATTGTGAGCTTCATCTTTGTCAGTCTTCTGTTCTACGTTCACCGAGGCTCAGCATTGACGCCACTCTCACACCAAACACAAAAAACGATCCCAACATAATCCAAGCTAAGCATGCAACCTGCGCCGAATCGGTTAGGACTTGGTCTGCGTCCACCTTTGCCATCGTACGGTCAAGGTCCCTCAATATCGGCTCTCGCACAGCAGCAACAAATGATGCATCAACCCTTCATGCCCCCGCAGAAACAGACAACCCTGTTTGTGGGCTCGATATCTGGCGGGATCACCGATAGCTTTCTTAATAAAATGCTCTCTGTGAGTCCTATCTTGCTTCCGTCTGATGACTTGTAGCACCACTGAATCGTGTTTAAATCGGATGTTCAGGCATGTGGTCCCGTCAAGTCGTTCAAACGGCTTATCACGCCTGCGAACAAGCCGCAAGGATTCGGGTTCGCAGAATTCGAGGATCCAGACTCTGCAATCAGATGTTTGACTCTCCTTCAAGGCGTTGAGCTACCAGCGCTGGAGGATGGGTGCGCTAACAAAAAGCTTCTGGTGCGTCCCACCATTATTGGTATGATCATTTCGAGCCTACGTCGCGTTATATTTCTCCAGATCAAAGCTGATGAAAAGACGAAGCTTTTTCTGGACGCCTATTCTGCCCAAAAGATGAAGACAGATGTAAGCGTGAACCCCGTTCTGCCGTATCCTTGTCGTATTCTTACTACTTGTATGGAACAGACGGATGAGGTCATGATGCAGCAAGCCAAAGCCAAGGTTAACGAACTTGTCGAAGAGATCAATCGTACCTCCCAAGATGCAGCGAACAACGGCCTTCTCGACAAAGAGAAATACGTCATCCCTCCTCACCTCCACGATCTCCAGGAAGCTGATCTTCCAGAAACCCAACGTGGCCTTGTCATCTCCGAGATCGCGCAATTCCGCGAACGTGCCGCGAAACGCGAACGAGAGAAAGTGCGAGAAGTTCGCGAGAGTATACCGAATCTCTTGGCTACAGCACCAAGTGGGCCAAAGTTGAGGGACTGGGGTAAGCCACAGTTGCAGCAGCCATCTCAATCGACGCCCGGAAAGGGTCAACAGACGCAGGGGAAAGGGCCACAAGGCTACGGCAAGCCCGTTGGCTTTGTAAGAGCGGAAGATAGTGGCGCTGCGACGGGAGCGTTGGACGAACGGAGTAAGGGCCCAAAAACCGACGAGGAAATGGAGAGGGACCGGAAGGATGCAAGAAGGCGAGACGAGGAGGTTTCCTTCAAGGACGTAAGTATCAGATTCAATTGGTAACAAAACGTTGGAGATGCGCAGCGATACTGAACATCTTTCCGAATTTCGCAGAGGGAACGCCGCTATGAACCACGAGAGCGAGCCCGTATAGCTGCACTTGAAAGGTCAATTGCTCGTCAAAATGCCATCAAAGAAGCCGAGGAACGGGATCGCGTGGAGATGCAAGCTCGACTCGATGTCTGGGACGACGACGAGAGCGATGAATTGTTCTACGTGGATAGGTGCGTTGACCTAGTCTTTCTCATCGTTGTATTTTGTTAATGCAACGACGCTGCTAGAGCACGCTGGCGACAATCTCGTGCTCGCCGAGTCACTGCCGAAGAAGCAGCGGATGCCGAGTCGCGCGCTTACGAGGAGCGCGAAGCTGAAAATCTCCGTATTGAATCGGAGAAGTTCCTCGCTCGTCAGATGGAAGATATGCAAGCTCTTGCCGAAGAGCAGCGTAAAGCCGGGATGCTTCTCGACGATGGCGCACCTGTGAAGCTCAACATGTCCATTGCACCCGCGCCGGTGAAAACTGAGGCCGCACCAAAGGATGTAAAGGCTGCCGTATTCGGGCAAGAGGAGGAGGAAGAAGAGGATATCAAGAAACGGAAAGTTCCATTGGTTAAACTCGATTTCAGTGCCGCAGAGGGCGATAAAGCAAAGGAGCGGCTGCAGACCATCAAGGAGTCTGTCCCTTATGACAAGGAAACCTTGTTCAAGGCGAAGGTCAGGTGGGATGGACTCAACGATGTATGCTCTCGTTTTCTCCTTTGTGAGTTTGCTAACTCGTTTCACCAGAGTATGGTTGACCGAAAGTTCGAGCCATTGGTCAAACGCCTCATGGTTAAATATCTCGGCGAATTAGAGGACGACGACCTCATCATGTTCGTCCTTGAACATCTCAAGGACCATAAAAGCCCCCAGAAGCTCGTAGACGGCCTAGAACCGGTACGAAGTCGATATACATCAGGAAATAGATCCACTGATCCGGTCATTGTGATAGGTTTTGGAAGAGGAAGCTCAAGAATTCACCATCAGCATCTGGAGACAAGTCATCTTCGAAAGCATGGCATATGGCGAGGGCCTCCTCACGGAGCGCATGATGGTCGATTAGGAGTACTAGGAAAGATTGGACAATTGAACGTGTTGGATTCCACGCATCGATACCTTTGCTTCGCTCGTGACAAAGGGGGCAGGTGCGTTGTAGCATTAACATGATGCATGGCTGAGATGTATGAGTTCGGGGTGCGGGTAGCTGTTTGACTGTTTCTTGCTGCACTTCCAGTCCAAACGAGAAGACGTGAACGTAAGGCATACCATCCGTAAGTACACCCTTACATCTCCTACACAAATGATATTTTCTTGCATGCAAACTGGAGTCTGTTGCGCATTCACGTGAACATTCACGGGAATATTGAGATCGTGATGTTGCAATGTTGAGTCTTCGTACCTTTCACGCAGTTTGAGCTTATTGACCTTAGCATATTGATCTGAGCCAATTGTGCCAAGACAATGTCCTTCGTTAGGCTCAGCAAATCAACTCAGAGGTGCCTGAAAGTCATCTACGCGCTCCCAAACAATGGATTTAGGAGATATGGCACCACGATCCGGTTCCCGCCTAGGTGAGCTTGGTATGCGCTTTTTTGCTCATCATCTATGGCGTCGGACCACGGCCTCACTTGGATGAGTCTATCACTGTGATGCGGCGTCGCGATCTAGATGTTAGGTCCGATTGACTAGCATGATCGCCTTCTGGTAGCTTCATCCACACAAGCGACTTGGCGCACGAAAGCCTGTCGTATATCGTGTTAATGCACTGGGAACAGTTAGTAGGTTCTTGGATGTACGCTTAAAGTACTGTATCTGCAGTCACTGACACAGTACTGGACCTTACGGTGATTTGATAATGAATGCATGGGAGATTCTCGCTAATACATAAACGGCGGTGATGCGATCGAAGCTCTGAGCGACTAATATAGGCGTGATAACACCATGTATTTCCCATGAATATACATCACGTGCGATTACTTCTGACGCTTTTGCTCCGTGCACGGCCTCTAAATAGAACACATACCGGCCGCCTTCACATGAAACCGACTGTGCCGGGGCACAATTAACCCCGACTGGCACCAATCGACTAGAGGTCAATTTGCCTGACCATAAAAAGGCGATGACTGTACAATCATCAGGGTCTTCCACCTGCTCGACGTACGGGAGGTTCGCGAAGACGTTGGTTTCTGCACCGACACGCCATAGGTTCAAATCAGCCCGCTTCTCGACGCTTCGGAGTGTTCCAGCCTAGATGCTTCCACTCCTGAAACTGGCCCCCCTCGTTGGGTTGGCCCATTTTTGTCATGCTGTACCCCAGGCGACGACCACTCCAGCGACAACGGGAGTACCCACTGTGACCATCTCGACCTCGGTCGCTAGCCCTACGGTCCCTCTCAGTGCCTTGGTGCCTTCGCAAGCCGCATTGCCTCCCGTCCAGCCATGGTGCATAGGCCAAATATTTTGTCCGGGTGCGGTAAGTCCGTCGAGGCTTTTATTGTCAGGAACCGTGGTCGATCGCTATTCGTCACAATGTAGTTGCTGCAAACTGTGAATCTCGCACAGGTGTACACCGATGCAAAGACTGTTGTCGATAAGCCTACGAGCAAATCGTCTCAGCAAGTTCTCGCGGACTTTTCCGCGTTCAACCTCTCGACTGTGACTGAAGGCGATATCGTCAACTTGATGGACAACGACTTCCTTGGGGAGGGTCTCGAACTTCAGGGTGCTTCGTTACCCGGGTTCAATGCTTCCCCGCCATTCTTGAGCAATGTCACCGACCCTTTGCTCTCCGCGTTTTCGCAAATTGTCAACGGATACTGGACTCAACTCGCTAGAGTTGTTAATCAATCCGCCCTTTGTAGTATATACCCTGGCGGAGCGTGCGAGAGCACCTTTATCCCGCTGAATTACAGCTTCGTCATTCCTGGTGGACGCTTCCGAGAACAATGTTTGGGATTTCTCAATAATCGTTTCGTTGGATGCTGACGTGTCCTTGACAGATTATTGGGACAGCTACTGGATCATCCAGGGTTTGCTGAAATCGGAACTTTATGATACCGTCAACGGAACTTTGCAGAACTTTATGGACGAGATACGCGATTTCGGATTCATACCCAACGGAGGCCGCACTTATTGTAAGTATTCACTTTCCTTGCCGCACCGTTCTGCATGGGCTTACATGCACAGATTTGGACCGTTCTCAGCCCCCGCTGTTTGTCCATGTAAGTTCTGAATGTTCGATCATCCCGGATCGAATCTGACGTGTGTCCAGATGCTTTCAGACTACGTTGCCACCACGGGGGATACTTCAATTCTCCAGCGCGGGCTTCCTAGCGCTGAGGTACGCGTCTTGCTCTGCTGCTTTCGCTCTGTAACTAAAACACTCAAGGCGGAACTTGAATGGTGGTCCGTCAACCGGACGATCCAAGTGGCGAGCCCATACAGCGGCCAGACGTATTCAATGGCTCACTATGCGGTTAATAACAGCGCTCCACGTCCGGAGTCGTACATCGAGGATTACCAAACCGTCAATGACCCGACGCTATCGACGCCTCTCACTGATTCTCAAGCGGCCGAAATATACAGCGAGCTTGCGTCCGGAGCTGAGACCGGCTGGGACTACAGCTCCCGGTTCCAGATCGCCCCACAACTCGGTAATCCCGGTCTCCGTTCGCTGAACGTGAGGAACAATATTCCGATTTGTTTGAACAGTATACTTTGTCAGTAACATGGTTGGCCATCTTCGTGATAGAGACTGACTTGTTCCAGACAAGGCCCATGTCCTTCTAGCTGGCCTTTACGAAAGTTCGAATGCTACAGCTGCTGCCAACCACCTCCAAATCGCCGCAGAACTCCGTGCTGGGATCTTGGATCTCATGTGGGACTCTTCGAAGCTTGCATTCTATGACTTCAATCTTACTTCGAATTCACGCAACTCCATATTCACGGCCGCGACATTCTACCCGGTGTGGAATGGCATCATTCCCGACGAAGTCCTCGCTTCTCAAGCAAACGCGTTCGGTTACTTCGCCTCTGTGAACATGGTTATGAACAAGTACAATGGTACTTTCCCCGTGACCTTTGTGGACTGGACTGGATTGCAATGGTAATCTACCATTGTTCTCGATGTTCTGAAATCGTTGATGTATTCTCTTAGGGATGCACCGAATGCCTGGCCGCCCCACCAGTACGCCATCATCTCCGCTCTTGAGGCGCTGCCCTCCAACCTTACGACGAACGCACTCCCAACGCCTGGCTCGGGACAATCAACTTACGACCTTGTTCCTCCTGGTCAACTCAATTTTACGGAGGCTCAGCTCCCCGGGCAACCATTCCATGACAATCAGACCGTTAACGTGACAGCCACAGGACCCGGTGCCGATATCAACAAGCTCAACGGAACCGTCGTGAATGGTGGGAACGCCACAGCTGGAGAGGGCTGGGCGGCTACCCTCAGGCGCGAGATGGCAAATAGGTACTCTACGAGCGTCTTGTGTAGCTGGTAAGCACTCTCTATTCTTCGCTTGTTCAACTTGTCATGTCGTCTGTAGGCACGCCACTGGAGGGTCTATCCCGGGCATGCTACCCCAGCTGCCTCCTGAACAACTCAACCTTACCAACAGTATCAACAACACTGGCAACGTACGTCGTCTGTTCTGCTGTCTATATGTGTATCTACTGGACACTCACCCTACGGCCCGATTCAAGATGTATGAGAAATTCTCCAATCTCAATGTCGATTCCTCGGGGTCTGGCGGCGAATACACCGTCCAAGCGGGATTCGGCTGGACGAACGGTGTCATGCTGTGGGTTGCAGCCAACTATGGTCAGGTGCTTGTCCCACCTCAGTGCCCCCCACTCGTCGCTACCGTGACGAGTTAAGGATAATCTCCATCACGTTACAGGAAATGTTTGAGCATTCCACGAGAGAGGACAATGTACTACGGTGTTTATTCTCCTTTTCGTAGGCTTTCGTTTAGCCCGCCTTTAAAAATGAGTCGCACGAGTACATAATATATTGGAATACTCAACATTTAACTGCAACAAGTCGAGATCCGAGGAGGCACGAGATTAGCATCCTACCCACCGATCAGACGTTGGCAGGGTCGATCGGGCGATGATCGATCTTACGCGCATTCACCTGCCTCCGAGTAAAATCGACGATACTCAATATTCCGAGGCTATGCCAGTGGCGCCATTTTCGGAATCTGAAGCAATGTTGCTAATCCGTAGGCTTACATCTGGATCCTCCTTACCCAACATGTTTATTGAATTTGACGCTCTGGCACTGGTCTATCAAGCCCAGCATGAAACGAGGATGCGCGTTATGAGAGGCATGGATGACCCGGACAGTACGCTCGAAAGCGACCAACTCCCCATTGCCGAATCCTCCCCCATTTCCTTCCCGTGCCAAACCCCATACCTCCCATGTACCTCTGCACGTCTTTTATCCAATCCCGCTATGCCCTGTGAACGAGTTGCAGCTCGAGGATGTGGCGCGGACTCTATCCGGACATCGGTTGCCGCCAAGAACGTCAATATATCTAGTGGTCTCTTTTCTTTCTTTACCTTGGCCTGCTATTGTGCACCCCTTCCCCTCCGCTCTTACTATTTCCAGAGCATTCGTCAAGGCACAAGAGGATCTCGTGGACGCGCGTCTTGACCCCGTCCAGTGCAACCGCAAGCGATAAAAGGGACACTGGTAGAAAATGTCTCAATGTCTCGAAACCCTTGATCTTCAACGCCTTGACACGCCCGTTCGCACCTCCCGGTTTGAGAAGTACCGACATCGACACGCCTGTCGTGGATGCGCTCCGTCAGGCAGCAATGGTGGTGATCAACGCGACGAAGTCTCGAGGGGGCGTTGCAGGTGCATAAGGGACCAACCTCAGTGTCCAATTGTGCCTCGTCGGACTGGCGAGGGCGAGGGAAAGGGCTCAGCAAAGGTGAGGATGGCAAAGGGAACAAGTTGAGTTGAGGTTGGAATTGCGGCTCGTAGAGGCGACGACCCGGGGACTGACAGGAGTAATGACGGATGATTAAAGAGGTACTGGTTCTGGGAGACGCCAAACTTCGGCTCTGAATTGGTTTTCACCATTCGTGCATGGAATGGGTCTCTGGACGTTGCAATCTGACGGGCGTACACCATCTTTCAAGAACCCACGATGTATCCTGGTGACGAAATCGAGGCCAGCAATATTGCAAATTGAGGTACCGTGACGTTGGACTGCGACAAATTATTTCTCTACCGGTACCATCTGTAACGTTCACTCGCACTCAATGGCAACTTCTCAAACGGTGCCCAAAATGCCCGACTTGTCGCTCTCCTACTGGGTGCGAGGGCAATCTTTCGATCGCTGGGACTTTCTCGAGGTTTCACCAGACGAGACTATTCGCACGCTCCAAGGACTCATCGTCAAACAGTCGCCCATTATATCACAATGCAAACCAAGGTCACTAAAGGTCTACAGGGTCCCCATAGATCGACCAATTGTTGAGGACGATTCCCCTGAACACAATCTTGGTAGTCTCACTATATCCATGTTGGGCACCCCTTTGCAACCTTGGAGCGTGCTCTCAGATATCTTCACGTCTCTACTTCCCAAAGACCAACTGCACCTCATCATTGGTGCGTGATAGGAAGCGATCGAGGCTCATTCATTAACGAATATTGCTCTCGCAGATCCAAACAACTCGGAGTTTTTGACTGTCGAATGTTGGATCCGAGGGGGAAAGCCACACGACGTTTTTGAAGTCAAACTATCAACGACGTCCATCGGCATTTGCGAGCTCGCGATCGCGATCAGGGAGGCGTCCAGTCAAGCCCGTGGAGGTGGCTGGCAACTCTACGAGATCTTTGTAAATGAAGAGGCCGAGCTTCGCAAGTATCTTAGTGCTCCAGGATCGGGTCGACTTCTAGAATGGACTAATTTGAATCGGACGATCTTCAATGATGTGCCATTTTCTTCGGTGCCGCGCGTAGTCGTTGAGCCACGCAGTGCTTCTAGCTTAACCGGCCCCGCTGCAGGTGTCAAACGTGAACGTCTCGAAGATCCTTTGGAAGCGAATAAACGCATCCGACTCCACTTAGCGGCACTCCCAATACAAACTCCACCGGCGATTGCGACGCCCTCCAATTTCCAGAAGCACTACGAAAAGCGACACGAACCATATATCCGCTGTGGTCGGCCACGCGAAAACCACAGCCCTTTCCCGCTCGTTCTCGCACATCGCATTTTCGCCATCTTTGTTTCCGAATGCGAAACCTACCAGCCGAGTGATGAGGACTTCAAGTTCATCTCGAAGCTGTCTCAGTGCATGTGCCGATTCTTTGAGGATGAAAGGGAACGAGGGATGCTGTTTCGGGCGTGCATGAGAGAGTACGGCATAAACCTTATGGAAGCAAAGATTGAAGGGACCGATTACATGACTGAAGGAGATGCGCGCGTTGGTGTCCTCCCGTACCTAGTTTCTGAGGCGAAAAAGACCTTCGGCGCCTCCAAGGGAGATCCATATATCCAGGCGGCTGCATACCATCTGGCTGCTACGCAATCATGGCTTAGCAGGCACCCCGGCGACCCAATCGCCCTACCCTGCATGCACATTTTTTACAATGGTACATGTGCTTTCCTATTATCCACCTCAGTCCCTCTGATTTGGTGTGCAGGCCCCGTTCTCGGATTCGCGGGATCCATGGTTACAGACCAATTCGATGTGAATGTTCTGGGATCCATTCTCCCGCTGTTCTATCACCGAACAGATATCGACATGCAGATTCGCTGTGCGAAGATGTTCGGAGCATTGAAGAACTCTGCTACTGCTTTGAAGGAATATTACAATCACATCCCCTCATCCCCTCCGAACACCTC
>JBBPUP010000585.1:0-15498 GCA_038094735.1 Exsudoporus floridanus
GTTGCTATGGCAACAAATCATCTACTGATTGTTACTATGGTGATGTTATATGTCATAGGACCTATAGTCCAGCTATTTAACCAAGAGTTATATTCTCAAAACTCCACAATTCAACAATGCACCCCATTTCCTCTGCTCGAAAGGAAAATATCCTCTCTCTTGCCTCCAATGGTCCTTCTGTCAAGCAGATTGCCTCTAGAGCTGGTGTTGGCAGATCTACTGCATCCAGGGTACTTCAGGATATTCTTCCCAATAGATTGGTCCCTTCTTCTGGACATTCCTCAAAGCTTTCTACTTGCTCTCAGCAGGCTATTATTACTCAGATTATTATTGGCAAGGCATCTAATGCTATTCAAGCCACCAAACACATCAACACCATCATCTCCAATACAGTCTCCTCAGAAACAGTGAGAAGAGTTTTTAGGAAGAATTCATTCAAGGCTGTTGTGAAGAAGAAAAAGCCATTGCTTAGTGTAATGCATAGGAGGAAGCACTTGAACTTTGCTATAAAGTACAAAGAGTGGACTGTGGAGAACTAAAAGAGGGTAATCTGGTCAGATGAAACTAAAATCAATAGAATTGCCTCAGATGGAAGACAGTGGGTGTGGAAAAAGGCTGGAGAGGGATTAATTGAGAGGGAGGTCCAGGACACAGTCAAATTTAGTGGGGGAAACATTATGGTATGGGCTATATGGGTTGGGAGAGTGTGGGGAGACTTGCAGAGGTTGAGGGGAGGATGAATGCTGAGCAGTATGTGGATATTTTGGAGAACAACTTACTGCCCAGCATGAAGGAGAGTGGAATTTCTCTGGAGGATATCATTTTTCAACAGGACAATGATCCCAAGCACACCTCAAAAATGGCCAAGGAATGGATGAAGGACAATAACATCACTCTCCTAGACTGGCCTCCACAGTCTCCAGACCTCAATCCAATTGAACACCTCTGGCATCACATTAAGAAAGAACTTTGCCAGTATTCAACACAAGCCAAGGGGGTCTAGGAGATATGGAACAGAGTTGTAAAGGTGTGGGGAGAGATAGACCCAGAAGTGTGTCAGGAGTTGATTGAAAGTATGCCTAGAAGGATTGGAGCAGTTATCAAGGCCAAGGGGGATCATACCAAGTACTGAAACTACATTTACTATATTTTTAAGACACACTCACATAATTATTCCAATGAGTATCAGTTTTGAATTGCATATATCTCCATGGTTACTGATTCAAATTATATTTCTCCTTTTTGGACACATAGCCCAGGGTGGATAGCTCCATTCATACACCAACACTTTGTTTATATTTGTTTGTACTCTAGATATGTCCCATAAACAATCAAAATGTGCAAAACATTGGGACAATTTTGTAAGTCACTGTAGACCAGGAGTTGGTCCAATGTCACCATCTATAATAGAAGAGGTTTTTGTGGTTAGTAATGATGGATATGGGGAAGAAGGTGCCTTGGAGGTAATGTTTGCATTCCAAAAGAGCAAGGATGACAGCAAGAAGTTCATGATTATAGATATCATAGTTTCATTCAGTGAGGGAGAAGGTCTTGAAGAAGTAAGCACAGGGGTGGAGCTTGCCATTAGTATCCTTTTGCATAAGGACAGCTCCTGCAGCAAGGAGAGAAGCATTAGTCATGATGAAGAAAGGTCAGGTGGTGTCAGAAATGGAGAGAACAGGGGCAGAGAAGAGGATCTATTGAAGGTGTGTTGTTGCAAAGTGCCCCAGAGCCATGGCTGATTCTTTTTGGTGAGGAACATAAGGGGGGTGATGATGTTGGAGTAATTGGGGATAAACTTCTGATAAAAGTTTGCAAAGCCGAGGAAGGAGCAAATGCCTTTAATAGAGGTGGAGAGTTTCCATGCATCAATGGCAGAGAGTTTGACAGGGTCTATGCTGACCTGTCCATTGCCAATAATGAAGCTGAGATATTTCATGGAGGTGTCAAAAGCACATTTGGAGAGTTTGACAGAGAGGCCATATTTGCAAAGGCATTGGAGGACTTGGCATATGCATTCATGGTAGAGTTCAAGGGTACCAGTGGTGTGGAGGCCAAGATTGTCCATATAGATTTTAAGCCATCATTTTGTGATCATATGTTAAATTTGCATCTTATTTAATATAGCACATGACAAGTCATGTGACTCATTCTTTCCTTCATCACATGACCATGGGAACAGTCCATAACACATTTCTTTAATCTTCATGATTCTAGATGAGTCCATATACGTTTCTTTAATTACTGCAATCTAGAACTAGTCTAGACTCACTTACTTATCTATGATGTAGCTATGACATCATACCCTGTGCCCAGTGCACAGACCAGTAGTAAATAGGTACAAACATTGTATAGTAGTATATATAGTTGAACATAAATGCCTCAAGAACTCCAGTCTAGTTTTTGTTGGGTTTCCCTTCAGGAAGATTTTCCTAGTCTCTACCTTTTAAGCTAGGTTTGGTGTTGTGTGTTCTGGGAGCTGTACAGTTCCTGTATGTTGGCAACATTAGAACTAGACTATCACTTTTCTCACCACTCACACACCTTATCTTCTCTTATTGTTGACGCACAACCCCTAGCACTAAAGGGATATAGCCAGACCACAGGCTCAAGTGGACCTACATACTACCTTCATTCTCCTCCTTTTACGTAGTCCCAGACACTAGAGTCTGTGAAGGTGCTTAGCTATCTAGGGTGGCACAGGAGTACCCTCGAGCAGGTCTAACACGTTTAAACACCACCCCAAACTCCTTCATCTTGGAATGGGATACATCCCTGGTCCTTGTGAGGCCAATTACCTTTTTATGATACCTACATAGTACTCAGGATACTAGGGGTGGCTATTGACCCTATATCCATTGATTGAGAAACAATCTCAGCAATAGCTACAGTGTTGGTCGACAAATGAGTAAAGTTTTAATAGGATGTTTCCAATATATTATATGAAATTTGAGCCAGTAGACAAGCTCATTATCCTAGAGGTCAAACATGACCCTAACAATGACATCCCTCTGCCCCTCAATACAACCAAGGTAAAGCAAGAGGAACAAGATTATTTCTTTGCCCTATGTGATGACTTCTATGATGAAGTAGAAGCACAATTAGCCAGACCCCTCCCCTGCCAACAAAACCCTTGGGAACCAGCCTGAGCATTCTTTAGAGTCCCCAGAGAGCCAGCCTTAGAAGTGGCTCTAAATTAAATAGTCACCCAAAGTGTGGGACCTAAGAGATGCTCTCCCCCACTTCACTGACTCCAACCAAGAGACTCACTTCAAACACCCTCTTAACTCCCAACCATCCTCACCTGAGATGTTAGACTCTGCCACCACTTGCCAGCTGCTGGTGATGATCGAAAACCTAATGTAGCAACTAAACAAGCTAGAAGCTTGCATAGCCACTGGGCCCTCCACCATCTGAATGGTAGAAACTAAGGTTATGAAGAAGGTGAAAGCAGTGCCCAACCCAGGGTACTTTGATGGGTCCTATGACTCATACTCTCAATGGTGGACCAAGATGGGGGTCTACATTGAAATGAACCAAGAAGCATTCTCATCTAACAAGGAATGCTGCCTTGCAGTTTGGTTATGCATAGGAAGCAAATATAACAAGGACAAAAATGGAGCTGGGGAATGGGCATCTTCCCAGATCCATAAATATATTAAAGGCAGTGACCATGCCTGGCCCTCAGCAGAGGAAATGATCCTCCAAATTAAAAACCATTTCCAATCCAGCAATGAAGCCAACACATACACAGAAAAATTGGCTAAGTACAAACAAGGCCCCAATCAAAGAACCAAAGTGTATCTCATGCAATGGATTGGGTGGTACAAAAAAGCCAAATGTGGAGACCAGATAGGAGTGCTCTTCTTAGAGCAAAATGTTAAAAAGAAAATCATGAGAAAGATATTCCTTGACAGAAACCACAAGAAGCATGTATATGATTACATCAACCAAATAAAGAAGGTTGGCAATGCAATGGAGAGTTTTGATCTCCACAACCAGGGGTATGTCTGTATGACAAACATGCAACAAGGCCAAAATAGGGACCCCAATGCAATGGACGTTGATGCAGTGAGTCAAGGGCAGTGTTTTAACTGCAAAGGATCTCACCTTGCCAAAGAATGCCCAAAGCCAAAGAAGTGCTGTGACAAATACAGCTTCCTTGGGAGAGGGCATCACAAGGATTGCATCCATAGAAGCCACATCTGCCAGACTTGCTCTGGGGATACAGATGAATCAGATGCAAATGTGGCATTGACAATGTCAAAAGGAGACACCAGACTAAGGGCCCTGGAAGAAATGGACTTTGAGGTGATGAAGGCCTACTTTGCTGATTTAGCAATTACTGAGAAGAGAAAAGGCAAAGCCTGAGTTACAATCTGGGTGTGACAAGGGCAGACTTTAGAATAGGTAACACAGATACTACTATACAAGGAGAAGAAATCCCAGAAGTGAAGCTCCAGCACCCCAGCAATAAATTCAAATATTTAGATAGTTATGGAGAAAAAGAGCAAGAGTTCTTTAACTCCCAGGATAGGACATTTTCAGATAGAGAATCATGTACTTCTATCTCATCATCTTCAACCAAGACCAGGACTTACAAAAGTAAGCTTGCTGCACAGGAATGCAGGCTTAATTTGATCAGAAGCAAAATCCAAAAAAAATAGTTTATCTACCATAGAAACCCCAGATTGGATCCTCATCAGGTCCATGAAACAAAAAAGGGAGATCTGCCTTGATGTGGACATAGCACCAGCCATGCACAAGGGGAAGATGAACTCCACAAGGGCATTGCTTAATAGCGGCACAAATGGCATTTTCATAGACAAAGAGCAGGTAAAAAGACAACAAATTCCCACAAAAGAGCTTAGCCAACCTATCCCCATTTTCAACATGGATGGAACAAGAAACTCTGCAGGTAGCATCACATATACCACTGAGTTAATCATTGATTATCAAGGTCATTGAGAAAAGGTAAAAGCTGAAGGTACTGATTTAGGCAAAAATTCAGTGATCTTAGGATATACCTGGCTGGCAAAGCATAATCCTGAAATAGACTGGCAGAAAGGCACAGTCAAACTTACAAGATGCCCAAGGATGTGCTATTTCCTTCAGGATTCCCAAATGTTTATATGCACACTGGAAGAAAAGAAACTCAATGATATGTCATACATGTATTGTAAAATTAAGGCATTGGAGATGTCTAAGAAGGACCTAACAGTCAAAGAGATGGTGCCTAGGGAATACCATAGATACTTGAAGGTTTTCTCTAAAAAAGCCTCGGAATGAATGTCCAAATGCAAATCCTGGGATCACGCCATTGATCTCAAACCTAGATTTATACCCAGGAAAGGGAAGCTCTACCCTATGTTAGTGGAAGAGCAAAAGGAAGTTGACACCTTCATTGACAATCAACTAGCAAAAGGCTACATAAGGCCTTCCAAGTCTCCACAAACCTCACCGGTGTTCTTTATTCCTAAAAAGGATGGGGAGAAAAGAATGGTCCAAGATTACTGGTACCTGAATGAGTGGACAATAAAGAACAATTATCCACTACCACTCATCAGTCAGCTAATTGATTGTCTAAAAGGATCGAAGCTGTTCACAAAGATGGATCTCCATTGGGGTTACAACAATGTGAGAGTTAAAGAAAGCAATGAATGGAAGGGTGTATTCATATGTCATTGAGGAGCATTCAAGCCTCTCATGATTTACTTTGGCCAGTGTAATTTGCCTGCAATGTTCCAACAAATGATGAATAACATCTTTGCAGATATGTAAGCCTGCATCATCATATATATAGATGACATAATGATCTTCATCAAGACAGATGATGAAGCAGAGCATGATTGGATCATACTAGAAGTGTTACACCAATTGGAAGAGAATGACCTTTTCATCAAGCCAGAAAAGTGTACATTCAAAGTCAAGGAGGTCAAATTCCTTGGGATGATTGTATCTACAGAAGAAATCAAGATGGAAAAGGACAAAGTGAAAGCCATACTTGAATGGCCAACATCATCAAACATCAAAGAAGTTAGATCCTTCCTAGGATTAGCCAATTTCTATTGATGATTCATCAAGGACTTCTCAATCAAATCTTGTTCCTTGAACGATCTCACCAAAAAAGACAAGGCTTGGAGCTGGACACAAAAGGAAGAAAATGTGTTCAATCAATTAAAAGCAAGTTTTACCACTGTACTGGTGCTTGCTTATCCGATGGACAATGCCCAATACCATCTGGAATGCAATGCATCAGACTTCACAACCAGAGCAGTCCTCTCAATAGAAAAGCAAGAGAAGCGGCACCCTATTGCTTTCTCTTCACACAGTATGTCTCCAGAGCAACATAACTATATGATTACTGATAAGGAAATGCTTGCAATAATTCTGGTGCTAGCGCAATAGAGACATCATTTAGAAGGAGTGCCATAATTTGAAATTTGAAGTAATCACACCAACCTCCAATATTTCATGAAGTCACAGAATCTCAATCGACAACAAGGGAGATGGGCACAATACCTATCTCAATTTGATTATGTTCTCATAAAAAAACCTGGAGCCCAAATGGGCAAAGCAGACATATTTTCCAGAAGAGAGGATCACATGATTGGCATAGAAACCAACAATGAAGGAGTCATGATGATCCCCAAAGAATGAATTTGATTAGTCAAAGAAAGGATTGAAATAAGAGGCAAAGAAGAAAAGACTCTGGAGCAAATCAAAAATGCACAAAGCAAACTCAAGGAAGGATCTCTTGCAGGATTCACAATGGATGGTGACTTCATTGTTGTCAATAACAAAATTTATGTTCCTGAAGAGGATGATCTTTGGCAATCAGTCATCACACTCTATTACAACTCCATGGTGGCAGGCCACTGTGGATCTGACAAGATGATTGAGCTTTTTACTTGGTATTACTACCAGGAAGGAGTTTGTCAACAAATTAGAGAATACTGTGCATGCTGTGAATGCTGCACACATATGAAGCCAACCAATGTCCCACCAGCCGGGAAAATTCACTCCAATCCTGTCCCAATAGGACTGTGGCAGGATATCTCCACAGATTTCATCACAGATATATCATTGAGTGACAGATATGACTCGATCCTTATGGGAGTTGATCAATTTTCCAAGGAGACAATATTTATTTCCACCATGAAGAGTGTAATGGCACTCCAAATGGCAAAGCTTTATTGAGATCATGTATGGAAAGTCCATGGACTTCCACATTCTCTCATCTCTGACCAAGGACCACAATTTGCATCCCAGGTCATGAAAGATCTAAGCAAGATGCTGGGCATTGAGCTACACATGTCAACAGCATTTCATTCCCAAACAGATAGACAAATGGAACATGTAAACAGAGATCTACAACAATATTTAAGGCTGTTCACCACAGAAAAGCAAAATGCTTGGGTAGAATGGCTTGCACTGGTGTAGTTTAACTATAACAACCAGGCACACTTGGCTACCAGAAAGAGTCCCTTCCATGTTACACGCTCGTACAAACCCTGTATGGGAATTGAACCTCAGGAGGTTAAGGCCCTAGCAGCTCGCAATGACCCTTGATCAGGTTAAAGAGAATCTGAAGAAGGTGAGCAACTGGATGGTGACCCAAAACAAGAAAAAGAGGTCACATAGCCCTATTTATAATGAAGAAGATCTCATGTGGCTTAGCACTGAGAATCTAAACCTTTGTACAATACATCAGTCAAAGAAGCTGACAGAAAGGTGGCTGGGCCCCTTCAAGGTTATTTCTATGAAAGGCAAGAATGCCATGGAACTCCGACTGCTGAAATTGATAAAGATTCATTTGGTAGTTAACATATCCTGGGTCAAACCTTATAAAGAACATCTCCCCAGACAACCAGTCTATAAACTGGATCCTGTGCAGGTCACAGATAAAGGGCAAGAGAAGTGGAAGGTGGAATGGATTGTTGATTCACACCTCAAGGGACAATGTATGGAATTCTTGGTTTACTGGAAAGGTTACAGTGATGAGGATCATACATGAAAACCTGAGTCCAACCTTGCTTTAGCTAAGGAGGCTATTAAAGACTTTTACGCATTGAATGTGAATGCACCACAGAAGCTAAGAATGACTCAGTCTTCTTTCAATACTCTATTTAAACCATATGAAAATTTTATGATAGCTGTCTCCACTTGGAGTTGCCTGGAAATCGATCCATATGAGGGGGATAATGTTAAATTTGCATCTTATTTAACCTAGCATGTGACAAGTCATGTGACCAATCATGTGCTCTTGACATCACATGACTCATTCTTTCCTTCATTATATGACTGTGGGAACAGTTCATAACACATTTCTTTAATCTTCATGATTCTAGATGAGTCCATACATGTTTCTTTAATTACTGCAATCTAGAACTAGTCTAGACTTGCTTACTTATCTATGACATAGCTATGACATCATACCCTGTGCCCAGTGTACAGATCAGTAGTCAATAGATACAAACATTATATAGTAGTATATATAGTTGAATATGAATGTCCCAAGAACTCCAGTCTAGTTCTTGTTGGATTTCCCTTCAGGAAGTTCTGCTCTAGTCTCTACTCTATAAGCTAGGTTTGGTGTTGTGCGTCCTGGGAGCTGTATAGTTCCTGTAGGTTAGCAATACATGTCAGCAAAGATATAGTTCATAAATGCTTGGAAGATGCTAGGAGTGTTGCAGAAACCAAAAAACATGACTGTTGGTTTGAAAAGGCCAAGGAGGGTGATGAATGTGGCTTTCCATTGATCTTCTTTTCAGATACAGATATTGTTATATCTCCAACAAATGTTGAGCTTGGTAAAGTAAGTGGAGTCTTTCATGTCATCAACAAGTTCAGAGATAAGCAGTAATGGATAAGCATTGCAAAAGATGTGGGCATTGAGATATCGATAGTCTTGGCAGGAGCAAAGGCCACTATCCTTCTTTGGAACAATGAAGAAAGGTGACACTTGTGGTAACTTGGATGGGATAATATGACCAGTGGTGAGATGTTCCTTGACAAACATTTCACATGCTTTGCATTTCTTGGGGTTGAGGGGATATACCTTGGCAGTTTTTAGAACAAAGTCTTCCTTGAAATCAATGGTGTGGTTGAACAGACAGTGAGGGGGAAGTTAGCTATGAGTGGATTCAGAGAAAACATTAGCAAAGTCAGAACAGAAAATAGAGATGGAGATTTTCTTGGATTGTTCAGCAATGGCAAGTTCTGTGGATATGGTGACCTTGTTGATATCTCCTCCTTGGGGAGGATACTCATAAAGAGACCTCTTGACCCAAGGAGATAGATCGATGGTAAAGGTGGTCCAGTTGATGATAGAATTTCACTTCTTGAGCCAGGGCATTCTAAGGATGATCTGTGAATGAAAAAGGTAAATAACCATAAATTTAACCATGTCAGAAAAGAAACCAGAGTTGAATAAGATGATGAAGGTCCAACAGATGATTCTCTTGATATTAGGGGTGCCATCTATGTTGAATGCTATAATGGAAGTGGGAAGGGGAGTGAGTTTGAAGATGCCTTTGGAAAGAAGGCATGGATTAATAAAATTTCTGGTGGCTCCAGAGTCAATGAGTGTGAGGGTGTTGATGGTTTGTTTGAGACCATGTAGAAAGATGGGAATGTGCATGGTTCTATTCTCTTGAGATGCTACAAGTATATGATTTAATGATAGGGAAGAGGATATTGAGGTGGCTTCCCTTCTTAAAAATCCCATGCTTTAAGGACTCTGGCAGGATAGATAGATACTTTGGCTAACTCCTTAGGTTTTTTGTAGCAAATCTTTAGGGTGGAGAAATTTTCTTTGTTACTTTTTCTGGTGGTTTTCAAGGAGTTGACATATTCATCCAACTTGGTTCATTGTTTCTCTTTGGGAGAGAGAGGAGAGGATGTCTCTGCATTGTAAATATTCTGAGTGGGGGTGGTACACTGGGGAAAGGAAGGGAAGGCTTTGCAGTTGTTGGTGTTATGGCCTTTGTGATGGCAGCAAAGGCAAAGGCCTTCTTTGAAACATCAAGTGCATTTGGTGGGGGTGAGTTTTGTGATAGTGATAGCATTGACATCCATGGCATTGGAATCTTTCTGAGGACAAGGGGTGAAGGATGAGGCTTGGGGATGGCCTTCTCTGAGGGCTTGGATTCTCTGCTTTTGAGCATGGAAGATATTTGCATGATCAATCAAGTCTTTGATTGTTATGGGGATAGGGGTCATGGCAAGGATTATAATGGCAATGTGCTGGTCCAATCCAAGAGAGAATTGGTTGATGAGAGTTATGTTGTTGGTGATTTCTGCTTTGAAAACAAGGTTCTGGAAGTTGGTGATGTATTGTTGGAATCCATTGTCAGGGGTTTCATCAGGGCATTTAATGGACTTCTGAACAAGCTTAGAGAGTTTGAGATGAGTGGTGGCTTTAGTGTCAAAGGAATAAAACATGGTTTCAAAGTTCTCAGTGAACTTATTGAAGGTTTTCTTGGTGGTGGAAATGAAAACATCTGCAAGTTTGTTATTCCACATCTTAGCAAAGTTGGCTTCTTGCCCTTCACTCATCTTGTTCAAGGTAGTGGTTATCTTGCCTTCATCTAAGGAGTAAAGGGTGGAGTTGAGAGTAAAGTTGTTGCCGACCTACAGGAACTATACAGCTCCCAGGACACACAACACTAAACCAGCTAATAGAGACTAGGTGATCTTTCTGAAGGAAAACCCAACAAGAACTAGACTGGAGTTCTTGGAGCGTTGCATGTTTAATATATATACTATTACATGTGTTTGTGCATATTTGTAAATGGTCTGTGCATAGGGCATAGGGTATGATGTCATAGGTGCATCATAGTGATATCATAGATAAGTAAGCGAGTCTAGACTAGTTCTAGATCGCAGTAATTAAGTAGCCTGTACCTGGATCCTTCTAGAATCACAGAGATTAAATACACATGTTATGGAACGTTCTAGACTGTTTCCACGGTCACGTGATGAAAGCATGATAAGGTCACGTGACCTTGAAAGCATGTGATTGATCACATGACTGTCACGTGTTAGATTAAATAGGGGTCGAATTTAACAGAAGTAGGCTTTCATGGCTTTGATCCATCAAGATGCATCAGTGGATTTTCCTGAGAAATTGGTGGGGAGGGCCACTTTGAGTTCAGTTCTAGAGAATATGGTTGGCATAGATGGTGCTGTGGGTGGGGCAGCTGGTGTTGTAGTCTTGGATCTGGGGGTGCAAGGCTTGGTTACTGGAGGTACAATGGGTCTAGGGTTGGTCAAAGTGCTAGGGGGTTCACTGATGGTTTCACTAGGGATGCTGGGAGTGGGGGCTTAAGGTGGAGAGTTGACTTCAATGTCAGAGGGTTCGTTACCTCTGAAGGCAGAGAAGAATCCTTTATGGGAACTTGTGATAATAGTGGTAAGGTCCTACATCTAGAGAGGTGGAATCAAGGATACTCTTGATCTTTTGTTATACATGGCATACAAAGGAGGTCTTGATACTAAGCAATCTTATGCAAGTGATACTTATGTAGAGACTGATGTCTGTGAAGCATAGTGTTCTCAAGAGATGAGAGGCTAAGGACTAAGGGCTAAGAGTTATTGAGGGAGAGGCTCAACTGAAGGCTAAGGATTGTTGAGAAAGAGGCTCAACCAAAGACTAAGAGTAAGACTTGACAGTATGCTAGTATTGTGCAGATCAAGAGTAAAGAAAATAGGTATAGGAGGAGCATATTTATAACTACTAGGATGATGCACAGACCAGCATGATGAGAAAGGGAAAATACCTAGTAAGGAAGAGAAGTTCATAGAACAATGAAGAATATAATATTATGGAAGATGACATTATGAGTTTAGGCCTATGATATCATAATGATGTCAAGGATCTAGAGTGGTTGAAGAAAGATAGCATGTGATCTGATGATAAGAAGGAAATGTAAGGCAGAAGTATAAGTGTTATGCCAAGTGTGGTGTGTAGAGAAAGAGGAAAAGAGAAGAATATTGGGATAAAGAAGGAAAATCATAACAAAATGCTTTAGGAGAAATTGTTGCTTCATTTGCAACAAAGAAGGCTGCACCACTGTTAACCATCCTGGTTACCATTGCCCTTACAAGTTTAATAAGGAAAAAAGCTCAACTAGCCAGAACATCTGCACCACCACCTCTCCCCTTCTGACTCCTATTGAACAGGCCCTTGACTGGTTCCTGGAGACCATTACTCCACAAAATCACACACAAATGCTTTGCACCTGCACCATGGTGCTAGATAGCAAAGTTGTGGAGGACAGACTCCCTCTAGTCAAAAAAGAAAAACCCCTTAATGATTGAAGCAAGGATGTTAATTTTCTCATGGCCAATGAATCTCCCTCCAAGTCCCTTAACATAGATGCCATGGGTTTTTAAATGGAAGGAATGTACCAATGTCATTTCCTTTCTTGGTTACCTTAGCTTCCGTATTTATTTCTAGATTGAGATGCAATGCTATTTGTTTGCCAATTTCAATCTGAAAAAGGAGCAGCGAAATCATTGGAATCAAGGCTTTAATCAACTGCAGAGCAATGGAGTGCTTTATCACCAAAGAAGTGGTCAAGAGGATGAAACTACCAGTCTACAACTTGGATGTTTCACACAAGGCTTACAATGTGGATAGAACTAAAAACAGATCAGGACAAATTACTTAGAAAACTAACATTGTCTTACATTATGGAGGCATCCAGAAGCAATATGACCTCCTCATACTCAATTGTGGCAAGGATGAACTCATTCTCAGAATGCCATGATTCCAGGCAATCAATCCAGAGATTAATTGGACAGAAGAATTGGTAACAATAGTGCCATCCAATTACAAATGGATCTGGACCAATGCATCCAGAGTCCTAGAACAAAGGTATCTTCTTCATTTCCTTGATTACAATGACAGGTATGACATTGAAGATGAATTCCACACGAAGTTTGCAGAATGGTTGCTGCATGATTACATACATTTCATATTGGACTATGGCAATAGTCCAGAATACTGGGTCAGGAAAACCACCATCTCAACAATGCTGGTGCAACAAGCAGAAAAGGCCACCATTACCCCACCTATAGCATTTAAGAAATATGCCAATGTCTTCATGAAGAAGACAAACTCCTCTTTACCCCCATTTCAGTCATACAATCACACCATCGAACTCAAGGATTGGTTTGTCCCAAAACAGGCCAAGACACACCCTTTTAGCCCTCCAGAACAAGAAGCCTGCAAGGAATTCATTGAAGAATATCTCAAATCTGAAAAGATCTCTCCCTTGAAATCTCCTCAAGCCTCCTTCTTTTTCTTTATAAAGAAGAAGGATGAAAAACTCTGCCCCTGCCAAGGCTATTGATACCTTAATGGACACATCATCAAGAACACCTATCCTCTCCCACTTATCTCCAATCTCATAGATAAGCTCAAGGAGTCATCAATCTTTACCAAGTTTAACATAAGGTGGGATTACAACAATGTCCAGATCAAGAAGAAAGATCAGTGGAAAGTGGTGTTCATTACCCCTCAGGGGTTCTTTGAGCCAAATGTCACATTCTTTGGAATATACAACTCTTCCACCACTTTCCAAGCCTTCATAAATGACCTCTTTATAGACTACATTGCTGAAGGATGGCTCATCACCTATATGGACAACCTCCTCATCCACTTCTCAGATCAGGCCACACATGACAAATGAACACAGAAGATTTTTCAATGGTTCCATGAACAAGAAATGTATCTCAAATTGGAAAAGTGTACTTTCTCTGCCCCAGAAGTCAACTACCTCAGTATGGTAGTCAGCAAAGGAGGAGTCTGCATGGACCCAGTTAGACTCAATGCCATCAAACAATGGAAGATGCCCAAAGGAGTATGCCTTGTCCATTCCTTCCTCAGATTCTGCAACTTCTACCAGAAATTTATCCCCTCTTTTTCCAACATTGCATGACCACTTCTGGATCTCACAAAAACCTTCACTCCCTGGATCTTGGAACCCCTTTAGGAGAAGGCTTTCCAAGCACTTCAGATTGCCTTCACCAAGGAACTAGTACTTGTCTTTCTGGATACCACAAAATTCTTCACTCTCATAACCAATGCATTCCTCACTGCATCTGGAGTGGTACTTATGCAAAAGAACACCAATGGAGACCTCCAACTCTGTGGATATCTCTCCTAAATGTTCTTTCCTGCCAAATGAAACTACAACATCTTCAATCAGGAACTTCTGGCCATAATCCAAGGTTTGGAGAAATGGAGACAGTACCTCCTAGGATCCTCTCATCCAGTTAAGGTTCTTATGGACTACAAGAACCTTACATATTTCAAGGAACCATGCAAGCTCTTGCATTGACAAGCTTGGTGGCTTCTTTTCTTACAGGACTTTGACATGATGTATGAAGCCCTCTCCAGCATCCAAATGGTCTCCATGAATGCCCTATCCCACAGGGATAATATTAATATCTCTGGTGATAACACAGCTATGCAATTGCTTCCTTTGGAAGCATTTGATCACCAAATTAATCAAATTGACACCATGTTGCAAGACAAGATTGCCAACTCCTCTTCCTTGGACCCCCTCATCCTTCAGACCTTATCAGCCATGAAAAAGAAGGAACCCCTCTTTGGATGCTCTTACCTGGAAGACTGGACTTTCCAGGATGGAAAGCTCTACTTCCACAACCAACTCTACATCCCCGCACTTGCCTGGCAGGATCTCATATATGAAATCCATTCCTTCCCTGCCAAGGAACATGAAGGGCATCTTTGCATGATCATCTGGATCTCTCAGGACTACTGGTGGCCTGGACTCTCCATGTTCATCTGGAAATATATTTCCAGCTACACCATCTATCAGGCCAACAAGGTCAATACTCACTCTACAGTTTCCCTGGTCACTCCCCTTTCAGTTGCTGCCTTCCACTCTTTTCAACATCTTTCCATGGACCTCATTATGGATCTTTCCTCAATCTCTGACTTCAACTCTGTTATGCTTGTGGTAGACCATGGTCTTAGTAAGGGGGTAATCCTCCACCCTTGCAAGAAAATGGTGGACATGGCTGGAATAGCCAAACTCTTTTTCAAACATGTGTTCAAATGGTTTGGCCTCCATGACAAACTTATCTTGGACCAGGAACCACAATTCACCTCTGCCTTTGCTCAGGAGCTTGCCAAACTCCTGAACTATGATCTTGCCCTCTCCACCACCTACCATCTGCAAACAAATGGGGAAATAGAACAGTACAATCAAGAACTTGAAATCTATCTTTAAATTTTCTGTGACACTCAGCCAAACAAATGGCTTGAAAACCTCTACATCACAGAATTCTCCTATATGTATGTCAAATCTGAGAAATATGAATGGTCAACAGATTTGATGGAATATCTCAGATACATCTTGTCTCTGTCTGGATTTACCATGTCTGCTGACAAAGTCTGAGCTATATAAGACTGGCTGGAGCCTCAAAAGATAAAAAATGTTCAATCCTTCTTAGGGTTTA
>JBBPUP010000586.1:0-12855 GCA_038094735.1 Exsudoporus floridanus
GTGTCTCGCCTCTCAAGGGGGGCTGAGTGAGGAACTGATGCAAAAAAACAATGTATATTGCAAACAAATCATAACTAACAAGCTGGTAGCTAAGCTGTAACTAGATTGTTTGTTTGACATGAGAGATGACAACATGACACGTGTGATAGGGACAAAGCAGATGTGAATGACAAGGCATGATGGACGAGATGAGGGGAACATGATGACATTATGAAAGAAATGGGGGGAGAATCACATTCCTAGGCTTTGTGCTCAAGATTGTTAAGATTGCAAATGGATGGGGACTTAACTGAGGGTCTATCTGGTAGCGACCCCAGAGATCAAAGCTGATGGGACTTGGCTTCACCTTATGTGGTGCACCCTTGTAATGTCTGGTCCTGGATTTTGGAGGTTGGAGAGTAGAGCAGGACCTAAGCCAGAGTTGCTTAGTTTGCTTACAAGTGGAGGATGATTAGAAGAGAGAGGATATCTTAGTTGATATTTGTACTGAGGTTACATGGGGGTACATGAGGGTTTATATACTATTGGAACTCATAATCAGAATGAGTAAGTGAAACACAGGAAAGTCAGTCTAGGCATGGACATCAGGTGATGTCAGTCAGAAGTTGGATGACATCAATCAAGGTATAGTAGCAGTCAAAATGTCAAAGGTGATTGGAAGGGTGTCTAGTAGTTGGATAGATGCCAATGGATAAGATCTGAAGGATAGGGGCCAATTCCTAATTGAGAAAGGTCTGGAGTTTGTAAGTTCAAGAGCTACAGAGACACCAGAGGAGTGGAGTTGGATCCAGGAAGGTTACAGAATATGACAAAGGTAGTTGATGTGCAGATAGTCAGCACCCTTGTGCTGGACAATGTGGTTGCTTAAAATGGACCTGTCAATCTTGAAGCCAGGGTAGAGCTTGAATAGGGCGACTGTGGGATGGCCATCTGTATCTGTAGGAATGACAAGATGTGCTGCAAGCATCAGTAGAAACACCTAAGCCTCAACAAACAGGATGCTGTGCCCAGCAACTGAGCCCGAAACTGTGATCTTGTAGATCTCCTGAACCATCTTCAAAAAGGCCTGTAGATGGAATGTTGTCCCATGCAAGAAAACATCATATGGCTGGGGCCAGTGGGGCAGCTCCAGTGTCTCTGGAGCTAGCCTTGACCTGACACTATTTGTGCAGATGCCATATTTGTGGTTTGTGGCTGACTTCTCTGGACCAGAATACATGATAGTTTTACAGCAGGAGCATGTAGGGACCTTGCAGGGCTGATGGATAGTAGGTAGATAGCAAATCAGTGCTGAATGAATGCCAACAGTATGAAATGTACTTATCTTTTTGCCAGTTGCAGTATTGGCCTTGATGAGGTTGATGATGTAGTAAATGTAAGACTCAGTTGACTATGACGAGCAACTGATAGATTACCTGCAGTAAATGTAAGACTACAGGAATGTGAGTAAAGAGTATGGTGAATATGTAGTAACAGTGTCTTACCTCAGTTGACTATGATGAGCAACTGAAGTGGTTGAAAGAGAACTATGGACAAATAAAGGTTGTTCATAATTAGATAAGCATGTGTGACTATATATGGCATTTGAACTCCAACACTCCCCCTCAAATGGTACAAAGTCCAAGTTCTGAAGCAAAATGTTTGGCCTTGGCGGAAGGGAGTGCTTTTGTAAGGGTATCAGCAACCATACTATTAGTAGGGCAATAGATCAAGTGAATAGAACCATCAGAAATTGAGAAATGAATAAAATGGTAACAGATATCTATATGTTTAGTGTGTGCATGATAATTACCATCTTTAGTAAGAGTGATCATGGATTGATTGTTGTTGTAGAGCATGGTCAGATTGCAAAGAGGTTGAAAGACTTTACCAATGAGGTGATGGAGCCAAAGGGCTTCTTTTGTGGCATGGGTAGATGCAATGCACTCAGCTTCTGTGGTGGAGAGGGTAACAAGCTCTTGTTTACGTGAACTCCACGAGATTGCTCCCCCATCAATGAAGAATGCATAGCCTATGATGGCATGGCAATGTTCCTGTGAAGCACCATTGGTGTCGGCATAGCCAATGAGACTGTTCGTCTGAGTACTGTACATCAGCGACCAGGTTTTTGTACTGATCAGGTAGCGGTAGACTCATTTGAGGGCTTCCCAATGGGGTATGCCAGGATTCTCTGTGAATTGAGCAAATGTCAACACAACAAATGCAATGTCAGGACATGTACCAACAGCTAGGTACATCAGCAATCTGAGCACTGCACAGAATGGGACTTGTTGCATAGTGACAATGTCAGTCACTGACTTGGGTAATTGCATTCATGATAGCTGAATATTCAGGTCCATAGGGATGGATACAGGTTTCTGATTGGCAAAGTTGTATTTAGTGAGGATTGCTTTGATGTAGCTTTGTTGGGAAATGGAAATGGTATGAGTGTCATGATCGTGAGTCACCTTCATCCTGAATAGCCAGCTAATTGGCCTGAGGTCAGTGATCTTGAATCACGATTCAATTTCATCCTTGAAAGCTTTAACAAGCTCTTTTGACAATCCAGTTATCGTGCAATCATCGATGTGGGAGGCTAGGAACAGTAAATGACTGCCTATTCATGCTACAAAAACTTCCCAGTCAGACTCAGTTCATTTGAGACCAAGTTCGTCAAGTTCTTTGCATAGCCATTGATACCATTTCAATGCACCTTGTTTTAATCCATAGAGGGTGACATGTAGTCAAGCTTTAAGATCGCAACTGCACTTATTGAAGCTGGGAGGTAGTTCCATGTAAATTATTTCATTGTGGTCTAGTTTTCCATTGAGGAAAGCTGAATGGAAGTCAAAAATGTCTATGTCCCAGTTGTGGCAAGTGGCAATGGCAAGGATGAGATGTAGAGAGGAGAGGTGAGCAACCAGTGCATACGTTTTATAGTAGTTGATGCCTTGGACTTGAGTAAATCCATGTGCAATGAGTCGTGCTTTGTACTTGTTGATCTTGCCAGCTGAGTTCTTCTTTATCTTGAAGATCCATTTTGAATCAACAATGTTGGTGCCTTTCAGTGGTTGCGGTATGACATCCTAGGTGTGTGTATTGTCAAGGCTCTTCAGCTCAACCTTAATCACTTTGTCCCAACATAGCCAGTCTGGCTATTTCTGTGCTTCATCAATCGTGTGTGGTTCCAGTGCCTCAGCTTCAGTAACACCAGCATACATTGCATAAGCGACTTCTTCATTTTCCCATCTGTCATTGCTGACAGCCACATCAGCTTCTGTGGCCACTTTCTCCCCCTTGCTCTCATGACAGCCCTCAAGAGCCACTCCCAGGACTCCTTGAGATAGTAGGGATCCCCCTTTCCATCCATCATGCATGCCTGCATTGCTGCACAACATCTGGATGTACAGCAATTTTGTGTGATGGCAGGTTGAGCATTGTGGTTGATTATTCGGTATGGATGGTCCTGGATCGGTTGAGGTTGCAGGGGGTTTAAGGGGTGGACATGGTAAGCTATTTATCATTTTATTGGTGGCCATTTCACCATGCTGATTGTTTTCAGTGGGTTTTGTCTTCTCTCCCTCGATCTGCACTCCTGTTTGGTCCAGATCAGTACCTGTGCACTTGTCGAATGATATGTTGTGCTCAATACACACTGTTTGATGATGTTCATTGTATATTTGGTGTGCTCCACTCTCTGTGTCAAAACCAATCCAATGTCCCTCCCAGGCCCTTGCATCAAGCTTGGGACCAGAATCGTTGTGGACCCATATGCATGTCCCCCATTTAGGTAAGTTCACTAACATTGGTTTCTTACCAGTTAGCAGCTCGTATGGTGTCTTGCCATTGAGTACATGTGATGCTGTGTGGTTCTTCACCCAGATGATGTACATTAATGCTTTCCCCATAGGTTCTTTGGTAATCTGCTTACATGCAGTACCATGCATGCATGCTTGAATAGTGTCCAGTTTAATCATTCAGCTATGCCATTGTGCTGTGGTATATCATGTGTGGTGAGCTTTCTCTCCATGCCTTGAGATTTCAGATAACAATTGGATTCTTCACTCAGGTACTCACCACCACAGTCAGATCATAACTGTTTGATAATGGTGCTATTGTTACATGTAGCATACAAAGGAGGTCTTGATACTGAACAATCTATGTAGGCAATACTCATGAAGAGACTGACGTCTACACAGCGTTGTGTTCTCAAGGATAGAGATGTCAAGACGAGGCTCGACCTAAGGACTGAGGACTAAGGAGATCAAGATAAGACTCGATCAAGGACTAGGAATGTCGAAGTTGGACTTCGACCAAAGGACTAAGGATGAGGCCTGATAATACGCTAGTATTGCACAGATCAAGAGTACAGTTACAAGTATAAAAAAGGTGTTTATATAGTGAGGGGAAAGATGCATGGACCAACATGATGAAAACTACTATACAGGGTGAAGAAGTTAATAGAACAACAGGGAACATATGACATCATGATAAGAGATAAGAATGATGTCAAGAGTTTCTATAGTGGTTGAAGACAAATGGAATGTGAGCTAACAAGAAGAAGAAAGTGAATACCCATTGTAGTAGAGCTACGCCAGGTTCAATAAGTCATGAAGGAGGAAAAGAGAAAGACACAAGGATGAAGTAAGAAAATTGTAACAGCTATACTGCATCTTTGCCCATGCTGAATATGTTCAGTAGGCATCGAAAGTATCTGACTTCACCCCTAGGAGGTGTAGGTGGATGTATCACATGTAGTCATTAGTAAACGAGGCATAAAACCTCTTGTGCCTAGAGGTTTGCACATCAGATGGTCCCCAGATATCCATATGGACCTCATCGCCAAATTGCTTGTGCTGTTTTGGCTCACGAATGTTGCCTATAGGTTTGTGTATTGCTTTTCCATATTTGCATGACTTGCACTGACCCATTGTGGTGTGCATAGGGTTGAGCTTAATCCCTTTTACCATTCTTTTGGCTAACATCTCTCAAATCATGGATGGTGCGATGTGTGATAGGTGAGCATGCAATTTTGACATGGTAAGCACTTCAGTCAAGGTCACAGCACCTGCAAACGGTTGTTTTGTGGTGCATTTGATATGATATAGACCATTGCTGATGGCTATCTCACCTACTAGTTTCTTATGGGGGTCGAAAATGTAACAGACAGAGTTGTGGAAAAGTGCAGCATAGCCTGCTGCAGCCAGCTTGCTGATCGAGATGAGGATTACACCTATGGATGGAGCATATAGCATATTCTTTAAAAGAACATGTGTCTTGGATGTTCCATTCAGTATCTCAATATGCAGGTCACCACATCTGACTTCATTGAAGGTATGTTTATCCACTGCCTTTATAGGCTTTGGAGCAATGGGATTGAAGTTGATGAAGTGTTCACGATAGGGTGAAAGATATTGTGATGTGCCACTGTTGTATAGCTCAACTGTGGAGAATGAGGTGCTTGTGTGGACAAGGGTAGTAAAAGGTAATGTTGATATTGCTTCTATCTCTTCATCGAGGCTTTCTGCTAACCAGACAGCATCTGGCTCATCCTCATTAGCTACAACATGTGCTGTCCTCGACAACTTTGAATCTTTATTCTTCTTTCCTCTAGATTTCCACCCTTTTGGTGCTTGGCCATATTTGCCACCACCTTCCTCCCAACAGTTGCAGCTATGGTGTCCATACCAGCTGCAGTTGTTGCAGTCGCCATCAAACCTCTTGCCCATACAAGGTTTGCCCTTCTTTGTGTCTGCATTGAAGGCTGCATCATCCTTTTTTGCTTTAGGTTTTACTATTCCTTGGGCAACTAACTGTTTATAGGTGTCAATGATCATGGCCATCAGTTTGTTAGATGTGACAGTGGTCTTTTGTAACATCATGTTTGTCGAGACAGAGGTAAGGATGGCATTGTAGGAGCAAGGCATTGACATGTATATCATATTGAACAGGTCATTGTCAGAAATAGGATGGCTCAATGATGCGAGCTCCTCATGGAGGGTCTTTACTTTCTTGGAATGGGCTTGCACATCACTGCCTTCCTTCAACTTTAGTTTACCAAGTTGGTGTCTTTTCTCGACACCAACAATATGTGACTGGTTTTTGAATTTCTTCTGAAGGGTCATGTAGTATTCATGTGCAGTTGGCAATGATATGATGTTGATGAAAAGAGAGTCTGGAATGGTGACAGTGATCTGCTGTTTTACAATGGAGTTTTCTTCATTCCATTTTTCAAGGGCTTCATTATAGTTGGTAACAGCCTTTAGCTCAGTGGGCATTGTAGATGTCCATCCCTTTGACTGCCCAATGCTCAGGTCTGTTGGTAATGGCTTTGTGCCATATAAATATCCAATGAGCCTTCATGCCAATAATAAGACTTCAAGCTGGTTCTTCCAGATGAACCAGTCTTTCTCTGAAGAATCTAACTTCGGGACCTCAAGTACTCTATCTTTGGCTTTCGACATGTTGGGTGTTTTAAGTCTTTCAATTAAAACTCACAGGGCTCATAATCTACAGTAAATGTAAGACTTAGTTGACTATGACAAGCAACTGAGGTGGTCGAAAGAGAACTACAGACAAATAAAGGTTGTTTGTAATTAGGTAAGCACATGCAACTATATATGGTATTTAAACTCCAACAGATGATGAAGCAGTGGTGTCGCCAGAACACTTCACTGTTCCGCTTGGCTGCAAATATATTGTATGAGTGAGCGTTATGTGAATAAGCATTGTGACAGTGAATAAATGGTACTTACACTTGAAGTTGTCTCTTTGGACTCTCTCAATCAATCTTACCTCCATCTCACCCAACTTGCAAAGCAGGGCAAAGGGATTCTTCCTAACAGCTGCCATACCAAGCTTCTGAACCAGTCAACAATTGTATTCATCCATTGCATTAACCCATCTCCTCAACATCATTTTGTAAGAAACCCAGCTAAATTCTGCATGCATCTTCATAAAGAGAAAAATTCATCATTGCCTTTGATTGTGAGAGACTCCAGATTGATGCCCATGGCAGCTGTGAATAGGTGCTGGGATCTTGTCTTGCAACTGGTGCAATCTTGGTCACTGGGAGTATCCTAGATGAGTGGAGGCAAGGTTTCCATAAATGAGGCCATGGGTGATTCCATAGTAGGTGTATTGACAGATGAGAATGAGAGAAGAGGTTGACTAGGTGTGAAAGGAATGGATGACACTGGTGCTAGCATGCCATTCTGGGCAGCAAGACTTGAGGCATCTAGTTGACAGCTCAGCTATACTGCCACTGGTGTGGGGCCTAGGGCCTCAACTTTCCTTGACTTCAGAGGGCAGAAGTAGTTTGAGTATCTGAAGTATTGTTCAAGTGTTCCAACACGATGTTCAAACTCAATTACTGCATCCATGCTTGAATCATGCAGTGCCTCTTCCACCTTTTGCTTGGTAGAAGTTGGAACTGCATCTGTGGGGCACGAAGGACTTGGGTTCAAGTTATTGGGTGGTGTAGATGATCCAAGGCACTGCTGTAACATGCTCTGCAACCAAGCAGAGACCTGCAAAAGTTCAAGTAGCTTAGGATCAATGTTTAGTTCATGGAAAATGAAGTTGCGACTGGAGAGGATGGCATGCTCAGTAACAGTATTATTACAGCTAGTATTACCATGTCAACTTGAGAAGAGGTGTTGTTGACCTGGAACTCATTCACTTCTTCCTTTACCAGGCCACCAAACATCAAGATGTGTTCTGAAGGTACTAAACCAAAGGTCTTGCCAGAGTCAGCAAGTTGAAGCTCAGGGAGAGTGAGAAGGGTGCACCATGCATTGGCTGCACAGAGCTGATTATAGAGCTTGGCAATGGCATTGGTCAAGTTGGTGTGATGCAAGCCAGCTGTTAAAGTTATGAATGGAGTTCTCTTGGGATAGTTAGATGTGATTTGAACATTCCTGCAATGAACGAAGTTGTGACTGAGAGCTGCAAGCATCATGATTCTGCTTGGCTGTGCTCTTTGGAGAGTGTTCCATGCCTTATGGCATCCTTCAATATGACTTCCATCAGACAGGATGTCCTGTCAACAGCACTGTAGGCAGCCTTTGCAGACATGTTTGAGCTGTTCTTGATGAACCTAATAAACATCTTCAACAGCTGCTGGCATCATGATTACAGCCAATATACCTTTTCAGACACAACAGACCATATAGTTCCTTTTGCTGCCCATTTATTGTAGGCATGGACAAGCCACTGCTCTTGTGCTTCTCAGTTCCAGTACTCAGCCTCTTCCTCCCCCTCACTGGCATGCTTTTTGGGTATGGCATTTGTAACATCTGACATGACCATGGTATAATGAGGATTTCTACTCCCATTTAGGATAGTTGCCATATACCTGGTTATCATGTATCAAAGGTATTTTTTTAGAGCAAGAATGATGACAACATACTATGCAATGAAGTGCCAAATATCTTGAATGGAATCACTGTCAGGAAAGACAGTAGTTATCATGTTCCTTACCAAGCAGCAGTTGTTGCTGATGAACATCTCTGGTAGTGGTTGACCAAGGAGCTGAGTGCAACGCTGTATTCCTGTAAGAAGTTTCTGGATCTCGGCATTAGCCTTTGACTGACAGAAGTGCTGTCAGATAATCAGTGATATTGATCATATGACATTGCTGCACTCACCCAAGCAATAATCTCATTCTTCTCATTGAGGATGCTCAAGATTCCTCCTTTCAGATATTTTGATCGCTGGCCATCCTTGTCAGTAATGGTCACCTTGTTAGATATCTTGAAGGTGCTGTCAAGTGAGCCACAAACTGCTACAACCACAATGAGTCATTTATAGCATCATATATAACTGGAGCAGTCTCACCTGTCAACATCTGCATATAGGACTTGGACTTATGCTCCCATGCATGCATGATGAATTCTAGGTAGACCTCTGTGATTGTATCTGCTGATATACACTGAGCATTATAGCGCAGTGGATCAGTGAAGGCTGAAAAGGATTGAAGACCTTTTAGACTGTGTCAAAGAAGGAGGATACCATTCTTGGTTCTGTCAACATTTCATCAAGTCTATTGAAGTATTCAAATGTGTGCTGGTGATATTCCAGTAAATGGAGCTCTGGAGAAGGATCAGGTTAGTACAATACTATTTGAGAAGGAACTTATGTCTGATTTGCTCTGCCAGTCCACCAGACGTAGAGAAAGGTTGAAGCTCAACAACAAGGTTGAAGAGATCCCAGGTCAATCCATAGTGGTGGAGAGAAATCAGAATACCTCCTGTAACATGAGTACTCAGACTCTATGTGAGCATGTACATCACAACTCACATGGAATATTCCAGGGTTTCCAGAACTTCCAGTAGGCACTGCTGGTCATTGCACAGCAGTAACTCAACGACTGACCACTGTTCACCTATGGCTCACTCAAAGGTGAGTCCAAGTCAGTCACTGATCTCTCTACCTGCTTGGCCAATATCTTTGATGAATTACTTGAATCCATCCCAAGCCTCTTCAATCTACATGTATTGCAGCCCAATACAACCTCATCCTGAACAATGCCATGGAGTTCACAAGTGCCAGTACCAGTTCACCCTTCCTAAGTAACATCAGTGGACCGACACTGGGGACAACAGGCAAGTTTCAGGTAGTAGAATGGGTGGATGATATTGACTGGTTTCAGATATTGTATATCTTGGTCGACACTGAATGTTCCTATTTGCTTGCAAAGGTGCAGATAAGAAGGTAGAATAAATGGTGGGCTGAGCAGGAGCACATCAATGCTCAATTTGGTGGGAGCATTCCTCTTCTTCTGTGGCCATGTCTTTTTCCAAATAAAACCAATATATTCAACAACCTGTGACTTCCACTCAAGCTGGCACCATGGACAAGAGCTCTTTCTGGACTCAGGTAGATTACTCCATGCATCTGCTCGTTGATTTACCTCAAGAGTCATGCATCAGTTCTGAGTCAGACATTTATATATCCATGTCACAATTACTCACCAAGTTGGTCCACTTTGTGCAGAATATTTCATGGTCCTTGGGGGCAACAAATGATGAGCTGCAAAGGAAAGAAATGACCACCTGTGGCTCAAATACCAACATCTGGATGTGATGCAATGAAGCTAGGTAGAACAAAACTCAGGGGTCCTGATCAAGTACTTATATAGCATTCATCTGTACAGTACCTCCTGTCCTCCTGTCTTTCATCTCTGTGATCTACTAACTGTGCTTTCAAACTGGCACATCACAATATTGAACTATTACCATCCTGCACATTTATAGACTCATCTAAACTAATTGTGTTGGTATGTCAATGCTAATGCTGATTTGTGAGTCAAGTCAATTTTGCTCAGCAGGACCAGCAATCCACTTCAATGACCAAGACCTCTGCTGCTGCTCATGTCAGTGCTGAACAGTTACTGGTGCACCAACCTGGCAAGAGCAGCTCAGCAACAATTCAGCTCACATTAGATGACAATATGAAAACACAACTAAATGAATACTTTCCCTGGGCTGCAAGCCATGACAACAGCATTGACATGATTGACCTCACAGTCAACAACAATGCTATATCTGGGCCATCTGTTAGAACCAGGGCATGTTCAATTTTACAAGAATTAGCCAGACCACTTAGTGATGACATAAAGATAAAGAACTTGGACTTGGACTCAGACTCAGAGTGGGTTCAATGACCATTTCCTTATTACTTTGTAACTCACTGACATCCCAGTGATGACAAGATGGCACAAGTGCACTATACAGATCTGGCAGCTACTTCACATATGGGACTCCACACAATGCTCAAGTGAATGGGGAAAAACCATGGATTTTGTGCTAATGTAGTAAATAGGATATACAACCACTCAAGTGGCCTTGAAGAAACTGATGAGATACTACACATCATGAGGAAAGTGGCACAAGAGAAAGGAGAGCAGGAGATTAATCATAGGTTGAAAAGAAGGAAAACAGCATAGTGAATTGGACTATGATTCCTATGATTCTAGTACCAGTAGCAATCTGTTATGTATCACACACATCTTAGCCGTCTATCCCTTGGGAGGGTTTGCCAGGTTCTGAAAGGCTACCCCTTCCAAGCTTCTCCACAAGCCTTCTAGCTTGTGACCCCTGTGAATAACCAATCCACTGAGTTTGGGAGCCTTGGCATGTGCAGAGATCAATTGGTTGACCAATCTTGACCAATCACGACCTATCAACCAATAATTCCAACTCCATTTGGCCATGACCAAAGCAACCTTTTGGCATCAGGTGATGCTGACATGGCCATGTGGGGGGTGGCTGTATCTCAAGGGGGGAAATATTGCTAAGGTTGAAAAGATGTTGTGCATGAGGGGTATTGGGGGAAGAAATGTTCTTTTGTTGAGGCCACTCAAGTGGGGCTAGATATGGAGATGACACAAAACTAGTATGTATTGCAAAGATAACTAAGCCATAAGTTAGGACTTAGACTTGGACTCAAAGTGGATCTGGTAGCTATTTTCCTCAGCACCTGTAGCTTACTGATAGTTCAGTGATGAGATGATGGCACATGTGCACCATACAGATCTTGCATCTACTTTGTGTGTGGGACTCCACACAATGCTTGAGCAAATGGGAAAAAACCACAGATTTCATACTAACTGTTAAATTTGCACTAACACATGACAGTCATGTGACCAATCATGTGCTTTTTGCATCACATGACCTAATCTTTCTTTCATCATGTGACTGTGGGAACAGTCTAGAATGTTCTACATGTTTATTTAATCTCTATGATTCTAGATGAATTCATACATGTGTATTTAATTATCATCATTGTCTAGAACCTTCTAGAACAACTCCTTATCTATGATGTAGCTATGACATCATATCCTGTGCCCTACACACAGACCAGTAGTCAATAGGTACAAACAATGTAGAGTAGTATATATACCTGAACACAAACACCCCCAAGAACTCCAGTCTAGTTCTTGTTGGGTTTCCCTTAGGAAGTTATCCTCTAGTCTCTATCAGCTATGTTTGGTGTTGTGCATCCTGGGAGCTTTCTTAGTTCCTGTAGGTTGGCAACACTAACATAGTAAATCAGATATATAGACACTCAGGTGGCCTTGAAGAGACTGACAAGATACTACATGTCATGAGGAAAGCAGCACAAGAGCCTGGAGAACAGGGGATCCAGCATAGTCAAAAAGAAGGAAGATAGCTGCAGCATAGCCTGAAGCACTGATGTAAATCAACTACAATTCCTATGATTTGTGTGATATATACCAAGGTTTGTATGAGATTTATGATGAGATTTTTACAATAAGTGTCATGTAGTAGCATATATTCTATTATGTCTTCCTACAAGTATCTACCCCTTGGGAGGGTTTGCTGGGTTCCAGCAGGCTACCCCTTCCGAGCTTCTCGGCTCGCCTCCTGGCTCGCAGCCCCTGTGAATGACCAATCTGCTGTGGAGTGCAAGTCGACTGTCATGCATCCTGTCGCAGACGACCGGTCGAGCATCCAAAGACAGACTCGTCGGTTTTAAAGTACTCTACCCTGATTGTCCCGAGTCTTACGGCTTTTGGACAATATCAGGATTGTGTGTGCTCGCTGACATGGTGATACTAGCAAAGTTTTAGATTATCGGTCGCTCACATGCATTGTTTCCTCTTGAGATGATATTTGCCCTATCGCAAACGGAACCCTTTTGGACAGCTTGGATGTTCGAAAAGGGGCTAAGAGATACTCAACTTCCGGAAGTTTTCCCTCCCGAAGCATATTCCCGACCCCTCGATAGATGCGCACGGATTCGCTGACTCCCCACTTCCATGCTCGCAGACGATAACCAATAATACGTCAAGACCCTCAGGATCCACAAGTTCTGAGAAAAAAGGATGTATCAGGTCTTCTTGTTCGGGGT
>JBBPUP010000587.1:2103-15357 GCA_038094735.1 Exsudoporus floridanus
TCTATTTCTTGCGCTTGCTCTTGTTCCCCGTTATCGACGTCGCCCCTTGGACTTCTTGCGGCGAAGAGGCATGTGCGCCGTCTGCGATCACATCCGATTTGCGCTTCCGTCCGCGTGCACCTGCCATCGACTCTGACCCTGAACCCGACCCCACACCTGCCCCAGGAACAGCCCCAGACCCACCACCCGCAACACCGGAAAGGACCTTGAACGCTTGCGACCCATGTAGTTGAGGCACGCCCGCGCCAACGCCCTCACTCCCATCCTGCGACGCCACCTCGTCCAGAAACGCATGTAATTGTTCCGACGACGCGGTCCCAATTTTGGACGAATCCGATACCTTGGGCACGACGACGGTCGATGGGTCCAGTCTTTCTGCCAACTTGTCAAGATCACCGTCCTCCTCGCTCGCACGTGGCATGTCCATCAAGAACGAGTCAAAGTCAAAGTCCTGGCTAGCACTGGATGAGAACATGTCCACGTCGCTCGTGGGTGGTGGAGCAGATATACCGCCCCCGCCGCCGACGCCTGCGGGGGTTTCTGAAGGAGGTACGACCGAATCCAGTGCCACGGGGTCAATACCGAGACTCTGGATGAGCGATTGGATGTTGGTTTGCAACTCGTCCACGTCGTTATTGATCTCCGTAGTACTCCTGTAAGTCTTTTGGAGCCGGTCGTCTTGCTGCTGGAGTGCATATGGATCCGGATCTGAAGGGGCCCCGAGAAGCGAGAGTGTAAACGGTGACAATGCATTGGCTGGCATATAGTCAAATGTTGTGGGTAACCGTGCTGGTGTGGTGACACTGGGAGAAATATTTCCTGAACCTGGATTGACGCTGGGAGTGTGTTGTTGAAAGTTATCGTTATATGGTGTTGGCGCGATGAGATGCTGAAATGGCTGAGCCGCTGGTGGTAACACATCGGGGGTGATAGACTGCGCTGCAAGTGCTGCGAGCAGTTTTTGCATCTGTGATGGTGAGTTGAGAACGGAATTCAATGCTGCTTGTACAATATGGTCGTTGCTCGTTTGTGATGGTGTAGGAGTGGTGGTCGTGGGGGCTGTATGCGAGGTTGTGTTAACCGTGTTTGGCGGTGGTGCGGTCGGTGCGGGTCGAGTCTCTTGAACGGCGGGGCGAGGATCCATGGAAGCCGGTGTGGGGGCATCAGTAACGCTCGGTTCCACGGAGGCAAACCTAGGAGTCGTGAACGGTTCCGATGGCTGTACAGGAGGCGTATCCAACGAGCCAAAGAAGTCTAAAGTTCAGGATCAGCACAACAACGAATCGAGATTGGCCGGGAACAGACGTACTCATCGAGCCCGTCGACTGTGCGCTTTCCATGCTTGACCTAGGCTCCTCTTCCGCAACCTCGTTCACGTCCCCCTTTTGTCCATTCCGTGCATCTGCGATCATCAGTCTCTGGGGCTTCCTAGCCACCACAGCATGTGGCGTATCCTCGTCCTTTCGCATCTGGTTCTCACCATGTCCAAATACCCCCGCCAAAAATTTCAGAATCCGATTGATGGTATCCTGATGCTTCTTATGCCGCTCTCTCGCCGCCATCGCCTCCTGCCAGAGATGCTGATTTGAACTCTTCAACTCATTCAGGTCGGCAGATATGGCGGCCTGGTGTCGCTTAATTGCCTGTATCCCATTCACAATCGCGTTGATGTCCAGTAACTGGTTCGGAGACAACGTTCCCACCGCCCCATTACCCGCTGCGTCCCTCCCTGCAGCAGGGGCAGTATGCGTATCGTCGCCCGTTGTTGGCGCCTGCCTTTTCCGCTGTATGAGACACAACAAGTCCGGCTGGCCACGCAGAAAGTGTGGATGTTCAAAGTTCCAGAACTCGGTGTCCGAGTCGGCACGAAGGACGCCCTGTTGGAGATGGGGAATTTTGTGAAAGCCGTACATGTTGAGTTGGCGGACGAAGGAACTAAAGTTCTTGTGCTTGAACCAACGTCCGAGGACTTCGCTTGCGAATCGCTCTTGGTCGAGGACTGGAATAGGAGGTAGAGGAGGAGAAGTATGTGGCGTTAGACGCGAGTTGGGCGCGTACTTAGGGGACATGCTCACCAAAGAAGGTGTCGCCTGTATCAGACCATCTTATGAGATCTTGGTCGGCGGGGTCGTTGACCATCCTATTGAACACCAAGCGGGTGAACATATGAGCAAATCACGGGTCCCTGGATGAAGATTAGATGAAGAGACTGACTCGTAGAGTTTCTGGAGAAAAGCTGGGACGAGTTGTCTGGCCGGTCTATTCAAATGGGACGAACTCCCTCTAGGTGCAACGGTGAGTGACATTTGCTGGTCGGTCGCCGCTGCCATCGTCGTGGAGCCCTTCGAGGTGGACGCGGAGGTTGCTGAGCAGCTTTTACGTGGATCCAGAAGACACAGCAAGCCAAAGAGAGGTAATAGGTTGGGCCAAATACGTAAAAACAACCGATTCGTCTACTGTGCCTACTCCCGTTTAGTCCCCTTCATTGCGGCTTGAGCGACCCATCGAAACCTTGCAAGAGACAGTACGGGAGAATTGAGTCAGGAGACATGACAAACCACCCCCGCCCGCAGTTTCACTCTTCACATCCCACCATATCCTTCTTCTTCTTGATCTCCTCTCGGAGCATCATGATCCGGCTATCCAGCCTCGACGACAGATCCATCTCACGCGTGCAAATACCACTCGCCTGAGCCAACATCTCTCTCGCCATCTTGAACGTGTGCCCCCACTCTGTCATCCCCTTTTCCTCGCTAGCCGCATTCTCTAATTTGGATTCCCGTTCTGCTGCCTTTCGCTCACCCTCCTTCATCTCCAGCACTGCGAGTTCGAAATAGACAACGGCGCTAACCCAGGTGCTAATTTCGACGTTCGCGCCATGCTTCAAGGCGTTATTGAATAGTGTTCGCGCGGTAACGTAGTCCCCTATCGTACGATGAACAATGCCGAGGATGAGGGATCGGATGGCAAGTTCGTCAGGTGTGTCGAGATCGAGCTTAGTATTTGCCGGTAGAGCTGATTGACCGGGCACGTATTTGCTCTCAATTCCAATGGGGGGCGTGAACGTGCTAAGCGACTCAATGTGCGCCAGCGCGGTATCTTCGTCGATATGCGAATGCGTGTTCCAGACTATTTAATGTCCAAATCAGTTGGAACTCAATGAAACATCAAACCCATTGACTAACAGATGGCGAATTCTAGAAGTCCGCGATCAGAAACCGTTACGAGATTAAACACGAGTGGCACACGGACCTTCCGCGGGACTGATTCTGATCGCCTCCACGTAATGGTTGGGATCACCACCACGCCGGATTTGTTTCCTCTTGTAAAATTCCACTGAACGAGCCATTGAATCTTGCGCTCAGGCTCGAGAAGGTCTAGACGTACACTTCTTCTTAATAAAAACCTCCGTGGGCACAACCCTCTTTCGGCTGTTGATGCTCTGTGGAATCCTGTCTAGGAGGCTCTGCGCCTCATCCAACCTGCCAGATGATACATAGCACCCTAGGAGGAATCGATCCAAAACGTTCGCTGATATCCCATTCAATAGCACTGACCTGCGGCGATAAAGAGGTATGTAGCATGACTCCTGCCAATGTTAATACAACCAGCACACTCGAACCGATTATAAACGCACCAGCTATTCATTTTTATTAATTCCAAAAAGATCTCTGCGCATTCATCATATCGTCTGAAGCCAAGTAACGTCCAAGCAAGCTCGAACGCGAGCTGTATACCCATATCCATACCAACATTGAGTTATTTCTTTTAAGACGAGAACTGAGAGACATACCAACGTATCTGCTTGAAGAAATGTCGGTGGTCCATCGGATGCTAGACCCCCCCTCAACGTTTCGATCGCGCCTTCGGCATCCCTTGTCATACGCTGGATCTTTGCCTAGCGGGTTGTCAATGGTTGATCATGACCATCTAAGAAGATGCCTACTTTGTTCAGTATCCATAAGGTGCCCTTTGGATATCGCGCCGAGACCCTGGAATACATCGAAAAGAAATAGCGCAACAGGAGAAATTACACACTTATTCACAATCCCTTTGTACTGCCTCACAATATGCTCTTCATCTGCCTGGTATCCCGTCATAAGCAATATGACACCATAATACGTCATTAGGACCAGCCTTGAATCCATACGGAAACAAACGTGTTAGATATAAATTCCGGCGAGGGATGAGTACATTATAACACGTACCCCGCGAATACCGAATGGACATCCGACCGAGCAGCAGACACCGCTAGCGCTTGGAGGGCAAGTTGGCGGTCATGGTTGTACCCCAAGAAGCCTACCACAGTTCTAAGATAAAAGAATGATGTCAAAACGCTTCCTTCCACGTGGTGTCCCTCACCTGACTTTGGAAGGAAGAAGGGAAAGCACGAGATTGAATAGCCCGTAGCCTCGATGCAACACGAGTTAAATACAAGGAGCAGGGAACGTCGGCGATCAGAAGCTCACCAAATGCAGCGCCCGACAAGATCAGCTCTTCGATCGCGTCATTCGATGGGTTATTTCTGGTTCCCAGCGCAGGAGGTGCGGAAGTTGAAGCCACAAATCCCCACCGGGCCAGGAACCCCGAGGGTCGCGCTTGTGGGACAGCCTGTGCCGCGAAAGGTCTGACATCGTGAACAGACCCTTTGCGAGACGGGGTAGGGGTATGTCCTGGGGTAGCATAGTCATCCAGACCATTCGGATATAAGGTTCTGAACAATCTGGAAAATGACGCATCAGTAAGGACGGACAGGCATGAGCTCACGTGAAACGGTGTACTTGGTAAACTTTGAATGTGCGCTAGCATGTACATGTCAACCTAGGGTGATATGCGAGAGGCCATGCGGAAAAGCTTGCCTATTAAGTTCATATCTGCGAATGGCTCAGCAATACAGACAATGGAGAGACTGACAGACGACTGACAGGCACTGTAGGTATTCCTTGTACGACTCACTGGAGGTATGGTATCAGTAAGGAATAGTCAGCCAAGGACATGTCGCATACCTCAATGCGTGCGTCATCCCCAACAAAAGAATCGCATCCGTGTGGAGGACCTCCCATTCAATACCAGGGGTAAACCTATGCGACGGTTTGCGCGATTTCGCCAATTTCATATATTTCTTTGCCCCCGCCTGCGACGACTCAAGACATCGTGTAGCGTCATCGATGAGCTCGGGCTAATAGCGGATGCTTGAGATGAATGGCGACAAAGTGGCGAGACAACCCATACCTCCATACCAAGCGCCGCCTTGAGGAAGGCGCACACGCCAAGGCCCATGAGGTGGAAAGGAGAGTCGCCGTAGCCGTCAGCACTGAACAAGTCGACTGCGCCGACCAAGTCATTGGCAAAGAGGAGGTCAAAGCCTTGAGTGGCGACACGAAGGCTCTCTGCGGGATCTGTATCGGCTGCCATACGGGTCCGTCGTGGTTACGGGCGAGCGTTGCTGTTCAGATCTCGACTAGTCATCCTTCCACGGCTCCGGTTCCCGACATGAGCGGCCCCGATACGTGAGGCTGGTGATTAAGACGTCTTACATAGTCGGACTATACCAGAGCCTGCCACAAGATATCCTCTCAATTATTTGTGATTGCACACGTTGAGCGCTCGGCGCTGATCACTGTACAGACCTGCTGATCCTCTCCAATAGCAAACGAGGAAGGCACACCCCCATATCCAAAGTCCGACTCCAGCACAGCTTCGGGTTCCCAGAGTCCGACAAGGACGTTGTCGGATATCCTTGAGATCGTCGTAGGGGTAATGACGGTGCGACAGATCACGACAGCGTCTCTCAAGCAGCTCAAGAACACCGTCATCGGAAACCCGTCAGCGAAACTTGCCCTCTCCCGCGACACCGCCTTCATTCACGCGTGCGTGCTCGTCCTTGCATCTAGAATCTACATTCACCCCAAACTCAAGCCTCGTAGACTGCCTTAACCATCCACCCACCGGAGAGCCTCAGGGATCACAGGACGACATCCGCATCGAGGCAGCGCATGTCATATCTTCAATCTCCTACGGTGAATACAACCAACCTCATCTATTGCTCTCTTATCGCCTCTCCAACAGGCTCCGAGGCTGCACTTGCAAGCCTACTTCGCGCAAATGCCCTCCAAGCGATTATCCGCGCCCTGTCTACCCCGCAAGCTCTCGCGATCATATCCCTCAAATCCGCGCTAGCACGTGTCTTGCGTGTCCTCGCCAGCGCCATCATCGAAGTAACCGGTCCCACTCTTGGCCCAATCCGAACATACTCCCCTCAGTTCCGGTCCGAGGCAAAGATTGCCCTCAATTATCTTTTCGAGGTCCGTTGTAGTTCTCCGGGGCACAACAGCATAATAGACAGCTACGTTCGTCTCTAGTTCGATTGCTTAGATGTCTTCCTGCCCCTTTTGGCCGACTTTTCAGCCCAGACTTCAATTGCCATTGCGCAACTCATCGGAGCTGCAGTTCGCACAGAGGTCCACAGAAACGTCATCATAGAGTGGCTCCCACGTTCGGAACGCCAGCGAGAAGTCAAAAGTAGGCGCGGTTGGGAGAAACCCGCGGTGGTACACGTCACCACTCGACACGGTGCCTGGGTCATCCGAACATTGATTGCGATGATTCAGAAAAAGGACATCAAGGCATGTGTTTGCTCGCGGTCCATTTCCTGATGTTGATCTGATAATGAGCTTAGGCACAAGAAGCCGCATTATGTGCCCTTGCCGCTCTCGCTCTGGACAATCCACTCGTTGCTATTGCATTGGCAAGGCTACCTACCGATGGTACTACGCACGCTCAATACATATATGCGGTTGATAGTCATTTTGTATGTAGCTGCGCCTCCTCTCGCTTTGGTTTTATCCTTGACCAAGAGTCGTGTCACGGATGTTCAACTTGCCGCATCACTGTGGTGAGTGCCTCGAGATCAATATACGTACCGTCTGCTCAGTATGGTGGGAATAAGCGTTACAAACATCATCCGTGCCCAAGCAAACACCTATGCAGGTACGGTGGACCCTGCAGCTGCACTTACCGTCATTCAAGTTCTCAACCGAATCCTGATTTTGCCCTCCGAGTCTCCCCAAAACCAAATTAAAGCCTGCCACACCCTCTGTTCGTACCATTTCTCCTTTGACACGAAATGCTCTTAAGGACACTCTTATCAGCTTTGCTGGTCAGAGACCAAAAAGATATCTGTCTAGAGGTGTATGATCGTGGAGTTTTAGCGAACGTAGCGACCCTCGCCAAATCCATCACTCCCATCGACAACCCTTCGGACTGGGACATTGATGAGTCTGAGAGTAGAGTCACCCTCAGAGAGGTCTGCGTGTCTTCTTTATCCCCATTTCCATGGTTTACCTTCACCCTCAGGCAGCTCTCATGACAATAGCCTCGATTTCACTCTTTGACAAAGTCATCAAACGGGATCTAGCCGACAACATCCAATTGATACCTCTCGTCCGAGCGTGTCTTTCGCACAAAAGCGTAGGGGTGCGAGTAGCGGCCTGTCAGTGCATCCGAGCACTCAGCCGTGACACCGCAATAATACGAACGAACCTCACTGACAGTGGGGCTGGATTGGCGTTGTACCAGGTATTCAAAAAGGAAGATGAAGATCCAAGAGTCACTTCTGCCGCGCTAGCTGTCGTGTGCAATCTCGTAAACGACTTTTCGCCTCTGAGACCGGTGAGTAGTGTGTTGCGAACCCGTGGGTGTCTGCTTAGGTGAATGGACGACGAGGTCATGCTCGCGGATGGGTTACTTCCGCGATTGATGCAGCTTTCTAGAACCGAAGATCAGGAGATTCGGGTGAGTGTTCTATGGGCGCTGAAGAACTTGCTATGCAAGAGCAGCCTTTCCACGAAACGGATGGTCATGACGCATCTGGAGTGGACTCACCTCGCTGAGTATGCCCCTTAGCACCTCGCGTAGAAGTTCCACTCCTCTGACCTGGATCTATTCCCAATACAGACTCGTAAACGACGTAGATTCTCAGATCCAAGAACAGGCATTTTGCCTTCTTCGGAACCTCGCCGAGGACGAGGAAGGCATCACCCTCATCGTCAGCTCGATGGGGGAGGACCTCGTCGCAGGCTGCATCGCCGCAGGCCTCGACTCCCCCAGCGAGCCAGTCACGTGCGAGGTACGACGCCCCTGACCATCGCGTACCACACGCCCCCTCATCCTAACCCTTTCAGACTGCCTACTTTCTCGGAAACCTCTCCAACGGTACGCGAGCACAGCAAGACCTCATCTTCACACACCCGCCGATCCTCGACCTCGTGCATGCTTGCATGGCGGACGGGAAATCAGGCGTCCGCTCCCCACTCGTGTCGTGTGTGCTTAACCTGCTGACGAGTAATCCGAGACGACGGCAAGAGTTTGTCGATGCGGGGTTCGTGTCGACGTTGAGGCACTTGTGTGACTGGACGGGTACAGGTGGTGGTGTTGGCATGGGTGTGGGTGTGGGGGCTGGGGTGAGCGTGAGTCCTGGCGGACTGGGAAGTGCTGGGGGGATTGGCGCGGGGAGCGTCGTCGGTATGGGTGCGAGTATGGGGACTGCCATGAGACATCAGATCAATTCGGAGGACGACAAGGACGCGGCGGCGCTAGCGAGGAGAGTGTTGGACTTGATGGATACGAGCGCGATCGGGGACATACTCTGATGCCCTTTTTGTTCAACGTTTGTGTTTTGGCAGAAGCCGGTTATAGAGTTCGTATGCATGTATGTGGATATCCTGGCGGGCCTTGTCTTGCATTGGCCATCAGGATTCTTGCTTATGCTACGAGGTAATACAAACCTCCATATTTTACACTCATGATCCAGCTACGTGCGTCGCATCGAGTTACCTAGCTCCATGTGTCCCATCTTCTAAACAAACCATCCACAAGGGTACCCTGACCACAACGAGAGCATTGCCCAGGCGAGCTTCGCTTACGTTCGCAGAACCTTGTCCGCTGACGAGAGGTGTCTCGGTTCGGAGGTTTTGGAACTGCAGCCTCGGCAGACACTTCTATCCTGTAATGCGTGATGAGTCTGCATCTGAAGTTGCGGTGCAACACACCTTTCGTCTCCAGACAGATCGTGCGGCCAATCGCTGGAATAATGTGAGCACACTGCATGGGATCGCCTATCGAGAGGGAGCACTCACTGGTGTGAGTTGGGCTAGAGCCGTCCTCGAAGGCTCCTCATGCTTGTCAAGTTGTCCTCCACTCTCGCTGGTGAGTCGGAAAGGTGATCGAGGCTTGACATGCTCGCGCGACTTTCCACACAGTCGATCAGGCTTTGGCAAAGCGGGGCCCCGGACACTCTTCCTCTGTAGCCACTCTCTAGATATCGATGTCGAGCGAGCCCGTGGTGATTCCAAGTCGGCATTCCGTGTGGGGGACATTCGATAACTGCGATATGAATATGGGATGAGATATGCCTGCTGGCGGTATCTGTTCCTCCCGGAGATAGCCAAAGGAGGTAGCAGGAGAATAAAAAGGGCGTATCACAGGTAATGTGGTGATTTGGGGATCCAGGCCAAGACTTGAGAGCGGGGTGGTACGGCCAAGCTCAGGTCTGCAAAGTTCAAACCAAGGATGCTAGGAAAAACAACCAGGATATGGTGGTCAGCCAAGGTGAAGCCCGCGCCATGTGCCAATGCGATGGAATAGGTCGTTCTTCCTCTTCAAGTTGGTGCTCTATTTGCCACGAAGCGGCTCGCTACAGAGCCAGTCCGATTCGGCACCGTCGCCACAACGAGGAGCCGGAGGGACTGAACGTGTGCGTGATCCACGGTCGAACTGATCGAGAAGGTTGTGTGATAACTGCGAGAGTGGGGATGGGCCACCATGTGTGCTGACAAACCCGCGTCATTCAACGTCGGGAATCATCGACATCGATCATCTTTTTATTAACTCTGAGTCCCACAGAATGCTAACTTTGACGGGCTCACGCCTCTTTCGATTCCTGTTGTCACTTCTCATTCGCCTTCGTCTGTCCGGCGGACACATAGCATTCACATTTCGGGCACGCTTTGCTTCACTTTGGAGGTCAATACTAACGTTCGTGTGTCGCAGGGGCCAGTCTCAGATTCGACCAAACGATATCTCCGCGGTGGACAAGAACCCCGTTGGAGAATGTCTGCAAATATCAAAAGATGGAAAGGCGGAAGTAGAGGACAGCGGGACGCTCGCAGTTCCGCCTGTGGAGCCTATCACTCGCTGGGAGGACAGATTGCCAACATACCAGGCTCATACCTCAAGTAATAAGTTCACATTTAAGTCCAAACCTGCAATTCCTCGTACTGGGTCACGGCGCTACGACCAAAGGAGAGTTGGGTGAGGGTAGCATCCGTTCTTGAGTTTTAGTACATCCGTTCATTCTCTTCCGTAGGAAAGGCAACATCATTTCTCACATCCCAGTTGAGCAACAGAAACTCTTATCTGCGTCAGTTCACCTTCTCTACGAGATGCTTCTATCCTTTGATACATCTCAATATAGACTAGCACCACTTCCAGAAGGATGGAAACGACATGTTCATCCCGAAGGAAATGTGTTCTTTTATCACGAAGGACTGGTGTGTTTCTTTTGCATGTGCATTATGCACTCCTTTCATAGACCCTTTGCAAGCGCATATTCACAGAGAGCAACGTCGTTCGTCACGAAGAAGAAATACTCTTTTATGCCACAACACTCATCCAGAAAGCAATTGGTCATAATACGGATGGTGTTATCCTGGACAATCTCACAGAAATTGTCCTGAATGTGGACGATCGTCGAATTTGGCATTATTATTTTGTTGATCACAAAAGCCGCCTCCTCTTCTGGGTCCATTCAGTTGACCTGCGGAAGGATCTCTGGATAGACTTGCAAGGAATTACTGAATATGACCATATCAGTACGTTTGGTACCCCATCACTTTCTTTCACTGACACGTTTAGGATATTTCGTCGAGGCACAGTACTGGTATGCTTCTTTTGATAGTTCTCAGGCAAGTCTGCACTCGTCGTGCTCTATTTTGGTACTGACCCCGAGTTAAGTATATTGTATGACATGGAATCGAGGTCGCATTGTGAATACTACCCCCATGGTCGTACTATTCCCAAGAGAGTGTGCGAAGACCTTAAAGGGATGCTAAATTATGCCAAGATCGGTACATTCCTTTTTGTGACATTCTTATGCTATACTTATTATTCCACCAGACGTAATGACTGCTGATACCTCCACGAGCCCATTCACAAAAGATGAACTCGTTTCGTTCCTGGACTCTGTCAACTCACTCAAGGGTAGATTCTCCCAGCCCGTGTACTTCCGCGATCTTACTGACTGTCGATGAAGTTGACGGGAAGATTTTCGATCCACACAATATTTGGATCATTGGTGCGATATGGCTTGTCTTACCATGTGGTGGTGCTGATGTCATATGAAGCACGACTGACCGCGATCTTAAGTTGGTACCTCTGAATACGTTTCATCACCTTTTTTGAATGCCACGCCAGCTGAAGACCAGTTCATGAATTTTTCTGGTCAGCCGTGTGCACGTTTGAATGCAGATACACCACTGTTCGAGCCACAAATTTGGAATCGTAGCATTCCATTCAAAGTCGTCAATGTGTTACTACTCGGATCACCCAATGAACATGCTCTTCGTTTGCAACGTGTCTGGGTTGACAGAATCATCATTCTGCCCCGCTGGAAGGGTTTCATTGACAGACTAACCTCCGAGTTAGACCGGTATCCCATCTTTGTGAGTCGCTTTTGTTTTGCGTACGGAAATTAAATGTCTTATGGCTCGCAGTCTACAGTGATGCTTGCCGTGAGCATCAGCTTCCTCGCTGTTCCCGGTGTTATCATCACAGGCTCGCCTGCGAGTCAGATTCAGATCATCATCTATTGTTCAGTGATTTCAACAATCGGGTCTATTGTATTCTCCTTTGCCTTGTCAAATGTGTACAGGGATCCGAGACTTGCGGATGCTAAAATTGCAGTATGCTCCTGTGACAGATATTATGTCTATATTCGTGACGCTCACACTGGTCTGATAGGCAGAAATCTTGGAGATACTCAGTCAAACGAAATGGGGAATGCCTTGCCTTGCGATCACGCACAGCCTTCCAATGGCCTGCCTCGTGTGGTCGTACGTCATCCAACCCACTATTGCATCTATTACCATCTCACTCACATGGTTCTAGAATTACACTCTTCTCGGCGTCTCTCATGATACGGATGTTTGATCCGAAAGAACTTGCTACTGTCACAACCCTTGGGGTCGAATGTTTCATCCTTGTGCTATTTGGGGTCATGAGCCGCTTCATGATGTGGCTTTTTTCTAGAGGCGACGATGATACGCCTGCAGCAAACAATCCACCTCCCACAGGCCAAGAGGGGGGTGTTTAGCTGGGCTCGGCGAAGTGCTCCGCTTCCCACGGTCGTTGTCGACTCATTCATGGTGATTTCGGACAGGGCTTGGAAGTGGACCCACAGTCTTGGATTGTAGATTCGTTCGTACTGCTGATGTACATACTTCTAATACTGTATTGACTCTGAAGGATCCCATGGCGCCACGGCCATGCACAAGAGTGTAAATTGTGCGCAGTTTGGGTCACTCTGATCAGATTGTATGTACCTCCGCCGCATCGTTTACCGGCTCGGAGAGGTGCGCAAAGTACTGCCCAGACTTCGGTGTCACTTTTACCAATCCCATTTCTATGTCGCCACTCGTGTGCTTTCTCCTCAGCCCGAAACTAGTGCTTGACAATGTGCGCCAATGGTGATTAGTCGCGCTGCTCACAATGACAAGTCAGACGCATCTGCAAATACGGTTGGTGTGTCTCGTCATAGATACATATCCGAGTCGCCCTCCCCCTTTTCCCGACGCATCCATGCCTCGATGTCAACCGAGATCATTCGATACTGCATCCACTGCACATCGTCCTCGGTATCCCGGTCTGATCTCCCACTTCGAAGTTCGAGCGCACCACTCTCCCCCCGACCTCGCCTCTGACACCGTCGCCCAAAATGAATCAGACGCCAGTAACGAGCTCACTCACTGTCAAGTTCGACAAAGATGGAGCCCAGAAAAGCAGTCGGTCGTCTCTACGCAATATGTACATACACGTCAGGCATGCTCGGCGCCATACCAATGATCGGGCTGATTTCCTTGACCGAGCGGTGCAGTTCCATGGGAGACAGGGGGTTCGACTCGAACTAGTTCAACACCTCAAATGGGGAGAGACATGACTTCGAGGCACGGAGACTCCATGCAAAAAACCGACTCATTC
>JBBPUP010000588.1:0-15343 GCA_038094735.1 Exsudoporus floridanus
GAAAGAATGAAAGGGAGATTCTGGGATTGGGATAAGAGTGGGAATGAAAGGAGAGGGTTAAGAGGGGGACACGAGATAAGATGGCCTGGTCACAACACGACACCACACGGCACTGCCCTCTCGTCACCCCACCTCCAGCACGACATCGCACGATCACCACCTGATCCTTAGATCGTTGCCATTCACCGTGCTGCGCGCACTCGATCTGGTTGGATTTGATCTCGCCTATCTTTAGCAGTTGAGAACGATGAGAAATGCGGAGTCGACCCCTTGGTCATCCTGGCCGTGGGCATGGTGAGGCAGTGTGCTCTTCCTATGCGCTGTTGGGACCTTACTTGAATGCCCAGACTCGCCGCCACTGGCAAATTGGCACTCCACCCTCTCAGAGTCAGCTCGCTTAACAGCAATCGTCGACCCTTGACGACAACCTCGATTCTATGTGAGTTTCTGTGCACGAGATGCTTGATAGCACATCGAAACGTTTACTGGGAATGCCCGTCCGCGCAATCAAGTTTCAGCCTAATAAAACACGTTCGAGGACGCTTCGAATCCATGATTGTTCACACCAGGCCCGCCTTCGCTAGCCGTCCCTGGACCTGAAACCATCAGATTCCGAGGACGTGACCGTCCTCATCTAGATAAAACCTCGAGCATCTCCAGGGCAGCAATTAGGCACTGGTCCATCGCAGTTGATTGAGCCATGTCCGATACAGATGTCTATGGCCTACCGCATCAGCTTTTTACATACGAGTGGGAAGAACTTCTCGACGCGTCATAGCCCTTGGATAATTGCATGCGCTCTGCATTATTCAGTTACCGGAACCTTCCACTGAGGGAGCGTTCAAGAGTGTTCCTATACCACAGCATTATTTTAGTACAATGAACTAGGAGAGTTCCTGGACGGAGCGTACATGAGATGGGAACCACCTTCCATTTATATCTCCCAGCAGTACTGGAAAAAAAACTGTCTGCCCTCGCTGTCCAGCGCGTCCAGCACGCACCAAAAGAAAATGTCGGCACAACAACGCGTGGCCCTATGGGCCGCCGAGCCCGACCTTGATGACGAAATCAACGACGTCGACATTCCTCTCTCAATCCCGTCCTACCCCACCGCCGACATCTTTGACGAGCCCAACCTCCAGCTCGACGAGAGCGCCATCGTTGCGATGCAAGCCCAGATCGCACAGCAGACCGCCTTTGCCCAGATCCCAGACGTCGTCAAGCGCGTAAGTCGTCTTCATCTCCACACGTTCCTTTTTGTCACATCATCTGCAAATAATATCACACATATCCATCCCTTTGATCCAACGCCAGTTCATCGTCCATTTCCACCAAGCCGTCCTGGACAACAACCTCCCCGAAATTACGCTTGCCTACGAATCTGGCTGGAACCGTCTTACCGAAAAGTTCTACGCCAAAACTGAATGGCCCGAGGCGGAGATAATCGCCCCCCTCGTCAACGACGACCAGATCTTCCTCGTCCTCTACCGCGAACTCTATTATCGCCACGTTTACTCCCGTTTACAACCCAACATCGACGATCGGTTCCATTCGTACGAGAACAGCTGCGAGTTGTTCAATTATCTACTCAGTACGTGATTGCGTGCGATACCTCGGCGCGTTAGTGCTCATCTCTTGGGCACGGCGTAGATTCGGACGGGCCTGTGCCCCTCTCGCTCCCTGCGCAATGGCTATGGGATATTATTGACGAGTTCATCTACCAATTCCAATCCTTTGCACTCTTTCGATCGCGGCCCACTACCAAGACGGACGACGAGCTCGCGATGCTCGGTTCCGAAGGCGGCACCCAAGCTTGGAGCAGCTACAGCGTTCTCAACGTTCTCTACTCCCTCATCCAGAAGAGTCACGTCAACGAATGGCTAAAGGCTCGGGCCGAAGGTAAGACCGACGACGAGATCGAGTACGTCCCTCCCAGTTCCCATCAGTGGGAAGAGCGCGATTAATGTGCGACGCAGTGACATTGCGGGCGAGTATGGCACGCGGCCGCTGTACCGCCAGCTCGGGTATTTCTCGCTCATTGGTCTCCTCCGCGTCCACGTCCTTCTTGGCGACTTTACGCTTGCGCTAAAAATTATAGAACAAGTGGGTTTGGGGTTGGGTGTAGGTCAGAAGGCACCGTTCACGGCGCCTACTGCGGCCCACGTCAGTACAGCATACCATGCCGGCGTGTGTTATTTGATGCTCAGGAGGGTGACGGACGCGGCAAGGGTGTTTACGGGGTGTCTAAATTGGGTCATGCGAGCGAGACAATACCACACGCGAAGTTACCAGTATGACCAGGTGCGCCAAAAACTGGATGCATCCACCCGCTACTTATGGTAAACAGATCAACAAAACCGCCGACCGGATGTACGCTCTGCTCGCACTATGCAATACCCTTGCGCCCACTCGGTTGGACGACAATGTGATGAACACTGTACGGGAGAGGTACGGCGATCAAATGATACGCATGAGTCGAGGGTGAGTGTCACCTTGTGGGACCCATGTCCGAATGGGCTCACGTACACACAGCGAAGAGGGCCTGGGCACCTTTGAAGAAATCTTTCTTTATGCCTGCCCCAAATTCATCACCGCAAATGGACCCCCCTACGACGATCCCACCACACTGGCTCTGCTGCTCAGCCCACCCACACCATCGTCACCGACGTCGGCGCCTGCGCCGTCCAACAATGCACTGGATCCAACACACCGTCACCTGCGTGCGCTCACGGCCCATTTCTTGTCGTTGGCGCCTGTGCCTGTCCTCCGTAGCCTGTTGAAACTGTACACCTCCCTCGATGCGCGGAAACTGGCTGGATTCCTTGACGCAGGGGTAGATGAGGAGGAAGTGTTGAGCTGGATGATGGTCATGAAGAACGCGGGACGATGCGTCGGGCGTGTCAACACCGCCGCAGGGACGGACAAGGATGAGGAGAAAGGCGTAGCTGTCAGCGGGACGTCATCCACTGGCGGGGGTAGTCTGCTCGATGGCGAATGGATGTCCATCAGCGATTTGAATTTCGTGATTGACGAGGTGCGTGTTTAGGCATGGTGCTGGGAGGACGGCTGATCCTTGGATTTGAACAGAACATGATACATATTGCGGAGTCGACTGTCGGGCGGCGTTATGCAGGGTGGTTTATCCGAAATTCAGAACATGCGGCACGGGTGCTGGATGGGTTGCGTGCGTCGCCATTACCGGGGTCTGCATCGGGGCCTACAAAAGCACAGGGCAAGGAAGGGGATACGAAGGGAGAGAAAAACGCCAAGGCAGATGGTGCGCCGAGAAGTGGTGGGCAAAAAGTCGCATGGGGAGGAGTAAAAGCTGCTTGACATGTACATTCGTATGGAGAAAGATCACGTGCCACCTTTCACTGCTCCTCCTGCTCTCGGGTTCGCAGCAAGAGATCCCATCCAACAAGCGACGCAACGAGGGCCAGGCTGGTGCTGCTCGGCACTCCCAACACATCCCTTTCACGCGAACACGATCCAGAACTGTCATCAAGTAAAACATCGGCACCAACAATGCCCTCGGCCGAAGCCTCGCACCCCAAACTCACCTCTCTCACGACCGCGACGCTCTCTCTCCTTCTCGAGCGTCAGCGTCTTCAATCGACGCACCCGACCCTCCACCTCGCACAGATCGTGGCGAACCTGCGGACGCTGCGCAGCGGTGTAGTCGCCCTCCAGGACGCTTCCGGCGTCGGGTCCGGCAGAATCAAACCCGGAGTCAGGGATGAAGGCAGAGACGGGGACGGGGACGAAGGCGTAGTGGCGCTCCGGGGACAATACGAGAGGCTGCTGGGAATGCTGGGCGAGGAAGAGGCCCACAAGGCTGGGCTGGAGAGGTGGGTGTTCCTTTTTTTTTGGGGGGGGGAGGAGGGGGGGAAGTCAGGTCGGACTGATTTTTGAATTTACATTTGCTAGCATCGCGTTACCCGAGGTACCGTCCCCGACGCTACCTTCGACGCCCAAACCGGAACGCAAGCGGAGTCTCGAGCCGGTGTTTGAGCCGTACTCGGACGAACCGCCCGAGATGGATGAAGGCGGGATATTGTTGCAGCAACGGCAGATGATACAAGGTCTGTTGCCAATCAACCTCTTTCTCTGTGCTGATGCATGGATGCTCACGAGAACTGTTGCGCTCGTGTCGCCGTCGTGGTCGTTTTGGCGGCGTCGAGAACAGACCAGGACGCACATCTCGATCAACTGTCGTCGTCCATTAACAGACAACATCACATATCGCTTCAGATCAATGACGAATTGGATGTACACACGGGGCTGCTGGGTGCGCTGGATACAGAGTTGGACGGGACGGACGCGCGCATGGCGAGTGCGCGGAGACGGCTTGTGCGTGTTGCCCGTGGGGCCAAGGAAAACGGTGCGTGTGTGTGCTGTCTGACAGACTCGTATAGTTCAAACTCTCGCTAGGTTCGACGGTGACCATTGCACTGCTCATTCTCGTATTGCTCATCCTCATTGTTGTGTTCAAAACATGACACGCGACGTCGTGACGAGATCGGATGGAGGTCATTGTATCTTTTACCTGGTAATTGCTTGGATAAAAGGTTGGTCGGGTGTCGAGATTATAGTAATAGTGAGGGGTGACCACCTAATGAGCACTATCTGAGCTTTGTACTAACATACGGCTATCGTGGATGATACCATAATGTCAACTTCATCGGACAGTCTCTTGCTAGCCCCTGATATGAATATTCCAAAGTCATTCATAGATACGCCATCGAGTTGCGGCTCAGACTACCCCTAACACGCCCCATATCACCCTTCCTACCCTGCCAACACCATCACATGCTAACCCATCTGGGTAGTGTCTCCCGGGTATACCGCCTGCCCGCAAACGACCATCGTTGACCAGCTTTTCGCCTAGTAGCGCGACGCGCGCGTCCAGTAACATGGACACGAACGGCTCGATGAATTCGGGGTGTCCTTGAACGGTGAGTACCTGTATGGACGTCAGACGGACGTGCGGGAGCGCATCCGACTTGACATCCTCTGGTGGTCCGGCCGCGGGGTCGAATACCACCATGCCATGATTGGGCGTGAGGTCGGTGGAACCGAGGAGGTGTGCGTTGGGCGGGACAGTCGGGACGTGATCCCTGTGCATCTGTTGGAGATCCTGCTCCACGCCAAACCGGCAGCTTAGCACCAATGTCTGTTATTGAAGATCTTCGATGGACACGCACGAGTTGGTCGGCGCCAAAGATGGCCTTGCCGAGCGGAGTGAGCTGGATCGTCGTCACCGCAACCTCCCAGAGGCCATTGTTTGGTACGCAGGAGCCACCGAGGGCTCTGGCGATGATTTGGTGGCCGAAGCAGATGCCTGGATGGCGGTGTGGGGATGAGGTGGGTACGAGGTGGGGGATGGATTACCGAATATTTTTAGGGATGGTTTCTCGGTGATGATGCGCTTGACGTACGCGACGAGCGTGTTGATCCACTCGATGTCTTCGTAGGCTGACGCACCTGTAGAAGGATCAAGTCCGATCAAGTCGATGATGAGGGAGAGGAACGGACGAGAGCCGGTGATCAAGAGACCGTCGTACGGGACGTCGTCGGGGGGATAGGCAGTGTCGTTGACGACGTCATAGGCGTCGAGGGTATAGGATGCCTCTGCACACTCTCAAGTGTCAGAGATCGCAGGGTCTCTCTATGGAAAGAGCCCACCGAGGTTGATCCGCGCGAGCGACGAGGACAAGAGCTGACGGAATATCACATTGTAGTCGCCGTGGACGGCCTTGATGGGCGGGATAGGCTCATCGCAAATCAGCAGGGCGAGTCGGCGGTAGGCAGCAGGAGACATGAGGGAAGTGAGAATACTGTACAGTGCAGGGTCTGAAAAGAGATACTATCGTCTACCACCAAGTCGCCCACTCACCAAATATACAAGCCTTCACCATTTTGTTCACAATTTATTTATGGTATAGTTACATCTACAAAGTATGAAACAATAGTATGTGTGGTTTGTGCTCGGTATTGAGAAGACACGGCTGACCAGTCGACAACTATACTTACGACTTGACATCCTATTGTTGCAGGACGAATGTTCAGTTCTCATTTGAGATGGAAGCGGAGTGTTCGTGCTGACCAGTAACCTTAAAAGCTATATCTTGTAGTACTGTGTTCTATCACATCGTCGTGTTATGTTGTTCTAGAATTGTATTTTCATGAAAACAAAATTTCCCTGGAGTCGTGATTGGGTATTTGAAGCGTGCTCGCCGCTGCGATCCCTGGTATTCAAAGGTCATTCGTAGATACGCCATCGAGTTGCGGCTCAGACCACCCCTAATACGCCCCATATCACCTTTCCTACCTTGCCAACACCATCACACGCCAACCCATCTGGGTAATGTCTCCCGGGTATACCGCCTGTCCGCAAAAGGCCATCATTAACCACCTTTTCGCCCACCGGTGCGACGCGCGCCTCCAGCAACATGGACATGAAGGGCCCGGTGAATTCGGGGTGTCCTTGAAGGGTGAGTACCTGAATGGACGTCAGACGGACGTGCGGGAGCTCGTCCGAGTCTACATCCCCTAGTGGAGGTGGCCCGGTGGTGGGGTCGAATATCACCATGCCATGATTCGGCGTGAGGTCAGTGGAACCGAGGAAGTGTGCGTTTGGCGGGGCAATCGGGACGTGATCACTGTGCATCTGTTGGAGATCCTGTTCCATGCTTAGCATCGGGTTTTTTGTGATCGTTCGGGGGGCACGCACGAGTTGGTCGGCGCCAAAGATGGCCTTGCCGAGTGGAGTGAGCTGGATGGTCGTCACGCCAACTTCCCAGAGGCCATTGTTCGGTATACATGAACCACCGAGGGCTCTGGCGACGATTTGGTGGCCGAAGCAGACGCCTGGGTGGAGGTGTGGGGACGCGATGGGACGAGATGGGTAGTAGATTACCGAATACTTTTAAGGATGGCTTCTCGGTGACGATGCGCTTGACGTACGCGGCGAGCTTGTTAATCCACTCGATGTCTTCGTAGACCGACGCACCCGTGGAAACAGAGAAAACTAATCAAGTCATTGACAAGGGAGAGGGTGGTTCAGAAGACGAGACGGACGAAAGCCGGAGATCAAGAGACCGTCGTACGGGACGCTGTCGGGGGGATAGGCCATGTCATTGGCGACGTCATAGGCGTCGAGCGTAAAGGACGCCTCTGCACACCCTCGAGTGTCAGAGATCGCGGGGATCTCCTCGTGGAAAGAGCCTACCCGAGTTAATCCGTGCGAGCGACGAGGACAAGAACTGGCGGAATATCTGAGTGTAGTCGCCATGGACGGTCCTGATGGGCGGGATGGGCTCGTCGCAGATCAGCAGGGCGAGCCGGCGGTGAGACATGGGTGTTGCGGTGCAAAAGCTGTTGATGCGGTCCTTTTCTTTTTTTTTTACCACGTTCACGTTTTACCCGCTGCTGTCATGAGTGAAGTCGTGAATGCCCTCGTCGCGTTCGCTGTCATCGTCTTCATCTTTAGATGGGCCACTTCAGGTCTCTTCCAGTCTCCCTCTTCACGTCCAATTCAGAGCTCACCTCCTCCTGCGCTCAGGTTCCTCGTCCTCGTCCGACCCGCGATCAGCCACTGCTGCACTCGGCTTCAGACCAAAACATGTCACCCAAGAGATGGTCAGCGTCCATCCCACTCCCCTCGGCCCTTTGATCCACCCTACTCATCCCCACTCCTAGGTCGACCAGATCCACACGATGTTCCCCGACATCCCGACGTACGTAATAATACCCTCACCCCAACCTACCGACCCTCATCGTGACCCCCCAGAGACAACATCCGCTTCGACCTCTTGCGCACGGGCAGCGTCGAGCTGACCTCGAACAAGATCCTTGAGCGCGGGTTTCTCGAGCCGGTACGTTCCCTTACCCCTTGTCTCGTGCGCATTTCAACTGAGACCTTCCACAGCCTCCACCGGCTTACTTTACGCTCTACCCCCGCCAGGATGCACCCGGTACAAACGCGCAACGCCGACAGCCCGTCACACGTCCCCCTTCTTCTCCCTCTTCCTCATCGATAACCGCACCATCCCTCATCCAGCGCTACCATCTCGAACGAAAGCTCGCCGAGGCACCCGACACCCCCGATGCAGAAGCCCTTGCAGACGCGGGTGGGAAAGCCAAGTGGGAAGACACCGCCGAGAAACGAGAGGCCAGTCTGAGAGAGCGCAAGGCGCAAATGGTGTTGGCTGCCAGGCAGTGGGTGGATCCCTTTTGTCTCCGTCGGTTGAGAAAGTAAACTTTTTTTATAGGCGTATGCTCTTACAACAACAAAATAAAAAGAAAGTTGAGTCAAGTGGGTCGAGTTTGTCGTAAGATGTGCATGTTCACTGGATTCGGAATGTGTAGTCTCCGTTTCGTTTGACTTTGCCAAGTCTTACTGATACCGCTCGACTGTTAAAACGTTAATGGCTACATCCCAAATGTAATAACGTCACTTTTATTTTCGACATATGTTGGGTCGTAAAGCTCCTCTCCTCTCGGTGCCGAGATCAACTGGAAACTTTTAAAGCAAGTGCGTTGGAAACTGTGGTGCTCTATAAAATGATGTGCTCGTGAGGAATACTTCTGTTGACTGTATAAAAAAATAAAAAAAGCAATACAACTTGCTTCGCACTAACGAGGGACCGCCGAACGATTGTTACAACTACAGTTATGGTATAAGTAAGTGGGATAACGTTTTCGTGCTTGCAGATGTCTGTGGTATGAATGCAGTGGCCTGTCATTGCCTGTCGAGCGCGTCAGTAACCGTCCTGACGGTCGGGGTATCATCGAGCGGCGGTACGAAACCGTCCTGCGCCAACGCTGGGTCCCTATGTGATTCCGTCCTCTCCCCAATCCCACCTCGTCCCACCTCGCCCATTCCATGCATGGCAGGCTGCCCGCCGCTGCGCACCTGTCCCATTCCCGATCGCTTCCCAGCGCTGCCACCCAATCCCCGAATACTCTCCGGCCGTTTCAGAATGGCGTCCGCCAGTGCATTGTTTCTGAAAATATCCTCCTCTTCCTCTTCCTCCTCCAAATCCTCGTCCCCTGAGCCATCCTCGCCCAGGGACGACTCGTCCGAAGCACTCTTCTCTCCGTGTCGTCGTCGCTGTCGGCCCCTTGACGACGATCCCGATGCCGACGAATCGGGCGTCAATCGTCCACCGCGTCGTTGATCCACTCTCGGAACGCACAATCCCATGCCAGACCATGACAATGGTGACATGCCGGGATCCATGCCCGGATATAAACCTGTGGAAGCAGGTGCTGCAAATCCCGAGGGATGAGAAGTAAGCATGGGTGTGGATGCAAGCAATGCTTGCACATGTGCTGGTGCACTGGCGGAGTTCTGAGTCTGAATTGCAGGTGGGAACGGGAAGGAGAGGGGGTGTGGTTGCAAGAGTGGGGACGAGTGCGCATGTGGTGACGTTGGAGAAGAAAAGCCAGAGTTTGTGACCTGTTGTGCCTGAAACGATGCGACAGCCGCGTACGCTTGAAGTTGCTGCATGAGGTGATGTATTTGGGCTTGAAGCTACAAAGTACGCGAGTTCGAGAGCGCGCAAAGCAAGGGTAGGATGCCCAAGACTTACCTCTGCTTCTCTCCTTCTCCAAAGACCAGCATCCTCGTTCCACCTCCAGCGAAGTTCGTCACGTTCTTTGGTCACCTGCTCTGCCCCCATGCGTAGCTGCTCTTCTCGTACACGAGCCGCTTCGAGAGCGCCGTGCATGGATGCAAGCTGTATCTGTACACTGGCTACACTTTGATCCAAAGGCTGTGCATTGAGGTTACCCTGACTGAGGTCCTCGGACGGAGATGGCGAGGGTGCTGACCCCCGGGAATTAGTCGGCGTTGATGGTCCAGCGCCATCAGCAGAGTGACTACAAGGGCGGATCATGATATGGCAAAATCAGGAAAAGGAGCAGGCACGCACGTGGATGGAATTATAGATGGCGACGGACAAGGCACGTTTGGATGAATGTTTGTCACGCTGTCAGACAATGCGGAAGGTATAGACATTAATAGCGGAGACTTTGCTCTAGGTTCCATTCTTGACAAGCGCAGTCTTGTCCGGGCACGGACAAGATTAGCACAACTGGCACTCGTGGGCGCCGCCTGGGAATTGCGTGGTTGATGCATGCAGACGGGCGGAGATGAGGGGACATCTTCGGAGGCATGTCCTACGATCGTCGAGGCAGAACTGATATTCACTTGCGTGTCCGCGGAAGTCATTGAATCTGGGGGAACGGAATGTGGGCGGATGGGGGATGGCCAAGAGCACGCGTTCGAAGAACCATGGTCGGAGATGTCGCTAGACGCGACCGTCGACGTTGCCGTGTTTCCTGCACTGCCATCATCCGACTCGGCACCATGGTCCGGCTCCATTGTGTCTCCAGCAGGCTCAGGAGACTGTGAGCGAGAGGTAGACGATGCGGTGTCGTTCCCAGGTGCGGTCGAAAGCGAGTCGGCTGAGGGAGGGAGGTGGTCGTGGTCAGTGGCTTTGATGGCCTTGAGCAAGGCCTTTGACTTCTTTCCACCTTTCAACAGATCCCTGAATGGATCTTTGCCTCTGCGACGACGCTCCTTGGAACGGGTGCTCTTGTTGTCCTTTTGCTCGGGAGAGAGACTGGCCAGAGGGACGGAGAGGGACTGCTGCTGGCTCGTCTTCGGGGCGGTGCGCAGGGACGAAAGCGCGGCAGAAAAGATGGACGGCCGGTTGTCAGGGTGTTGTTGGTCGATGGAGGGGGGCTCGGGGTGGATGTGGTGCCAGAGACAGGAGGTAAGGGCGATGGCGAGGGAGCTGGCGGTGAGGAGGAAGACGGTGTTGAGGACGAAGAGGTCGTCTGCCAGCCAGCGGCGGATGCTGTCGGTGTGCTCGCCGTCGGTCATGCTCTGCGCCAGCGCGGGCGAGTTGGCAATCGAGTTCAAAAAGTCTCCCAGTTCGATCTCCGATGATGAGACCTCGGCTTTATTACGGATCATTGTAGCCTCCGGAGCTTTTCGACGTACGGCCACACTTTGAAATTCCATCTCCGACTGAAATGTACGAGCTGCTCACCCCAAAGGTCAACCAGTTTGAGCGCAGCCTTCCTCACTGCAAGTTGTTGAGATTTTCACCGTCCGTTCTAAAGGCCATCGAGGTAACGGGCTAGTCTCACTGCTCACACTCTACGCCAATTGTAGTGTATTGTACCTGCATGTCATCGTGACATAGAACCTTTGGCTAATCAATACATCACGCTCGCTGGCATGGCCTTCCTCGTTTGGTGCTTCTGTCTTGCTGGTATTGACACATTTGCCGTCACTGAACGTTGAACTCTGCATCCGCAGTAGCTGTCAGCTTCGTTACCGACCATCGCACCCCGAGCTCTACGTCCGCAGTAGCTATCAACTACCAGCAATCCCTTTCATACCAACTTGCAGCTTGAGACCATCAACACACCGTTTGGAACCTATTCTGTTGGCATGATATACCACACAAAGGAGGAATGGGATCCCCGGCGTCGACGCCTTCGTGCTGCCGGATTGTCCCATTCCCGCCATATCTCGAGGTAGGGCCCAACTCTTTACAAACACACGTATTTATTTCCCGATCTATCAGCCAAAATTACCGGCAAGACCAGAGGGGGCTGCCCACCCCCGCACCGTCGGAAAGATAACCGAGCAGGTTGGCTCAACCGGTCACGGCCCGGGCTCAGCATAATCATTGGTATTGCGAGCGGTGTATTTTCCACCGTCGCCCCAGGGTGTTTACAACGCACAACCCTTATTTTTGTTGCAACACTATCTCGATTCCGACAATCACCGTGGTGTCTGGGGTTCACCGCGAGTGGAGCCTACATCGGGGACGTGTTCAGTTTCATCAACCTCAGTCTCCTCAGAGCACCCGATAATGTCATTGCCGAGCACCTTGACTTGTCCAGGGCAGCAACTGCATCCAACTCGGCCTTTGCCGTACGCATATCTTGTACGGAATCCGTATCGTCATGTCGACTCCATGAGGTTGAAGTTGGCCATCGATATGGGATCGCAATACAGAACATTAAAGATCAAGGCAGCCAGCACGAGAATGGGTCATGTTAAACTGCGCAGTCTGTCGTACTCTGGGATTGAGGTACGAGAATGGACGAAAGTGATCGCGTGTCCACATGTACCTGCTACTGTTTTTACTGATCATAACCCACATGCTTGACGAGTCCAGACCGCACGCAAATTCGCTTGAGAACAAATAGCATGGATCTCATTTAGTCCTTGAAATTCAAGTAGTGCTGATTGACAAGGCTTGCCGACGTCGCTAAGCAGGTATGGAAAGAAGCTGGTGATGGAATAATCGCAAGGTACGATCACCGTATTGACTCTGATGTCTTCTGCCGCTCGCATTGCTCCGCTCTTTATTCAAAGGTCCGGATGCAAAAGAGCGCAAGAATAGACTCTTCGAATCACTCCCCGCCAGAATCGAGTATCCCTCTCTCTCTTTTCTTCCTATGTTTGAACAGCCGTTCAAAGGAAAATACCACGGACGAGTTTCCGTTTGATGACATCTTTCCGTTCCTGATCATAGGCTATTCTGCAGGTCAACGGCCTTGATCAAAGTCGAGGGTCAGCTATTCTTGAACTGAAAGTAGACCTTCCGACGTCACGCAACGTGTGATCTCCACAAGGAGGGTTGCATCCCGGTATATGTCACTGCAACTTCATTGGTGATATCTATGCGGGTGATGAAGGGGGGACAAAAGATAACTTTGGTCTGGTGAGGTGAAGTGGTCAAGTTCCCCGTATAAGATAGAATGCCCTGATGTAGATGTGTATACTTTGGTCACTTGAAGTATCCTATAAGGTGTGTTTAAACGGAGAGTAGGTGTTGAGGGCCAAGCAAACCAAATGATAATGTCGGATTCTTGTATATTGCGGGACTATATCAACACCAAGCATAAATGCGATTAGGCTGATCAACCCGTCCTTCAAATGCCACCAATCTGACGATCGCGACCCTCGGGCAATCTTTGTAACTGACTCTTGCTCCGGATCCTTGGGCGGCGCTTCGCGTACCACTCCCAGGCAAGACGGACGATCTCACCGTCGGCGTCGTACGGTGTCGGGATCTCGCTGTATCCAGGCCGTGCGGTAGGATGGCGAACGTAGACAGCAGAGCACGTTTGGAACGAGACCTCTGCATATGCAGGAAGGAAAATGAACGGAGAGGCGTATGGAGGAAGGTGGAACGGCGTGAGGCCGTCAGGCGTTTTGGAGGGCGTTACGTGCGCTTTGGCGGGAGGGTCATCGTCACTTGCGTCGGTTTCCGATTCCTTGGGCGGTTTTGGTTCTTGTAAAAACCGAATTTCCGCAGGGTCCACGGAAACCATGTCGCCCGGAGCCAAGCGGGTGTTGGCGTCCGAATGCTGCTCAAAGAGAAAATTGTCAGTAGGGCGGATGGGTTCTAATCAACGCGCGTACCTTCTTGCCATTCAGCAAGACGTGACCATGAATCACTAGCCTCCGTGCCTCGTACACGCTGGACGCGAAGCAACACCTGAAAATGAACACGTCTATCCGTCGCTCGACTTCAGACATCATCAAGCTTCCAACCGGCGCGAGCCCTTTTTCGTCTTCTTCCTTTTTCCTACGTTCCGCTCGCTCAAGTTGCTCTGTCCGGCCTGCGAACTCATCCAAGACTAGGTCGGCGTTACCCCTCGTTTGCAGACGGGGGCGCACGTCCGGGAGCGTAGAGGGGAGATACCATCGCTTGAACGTCTTCTCGGGGATGAAGTCGCCATGGTAGGCGCGTATGAGGGCCTTGGCTGTCCAACGTTGCTGGAATAGGGTCCGGTTGGTTCGACTGAAGCTGACGTGCTTCTGTAAGACGAAAGCGCGTGCCCATACGCTGTAAAGATTGTCCAGTGACCAGCTCTGGTGCGCAACTCAATGTTCTTGTCGCACGGTAAGGTTGGAACGGAGCGTACCATGCGAGGCAGGCACCTCTTGAGGTTGAAGACGTTTTTATCCCTCATGGCAGACCGCTCGTATACCGTCGTCGAGGTAGTCCACCAAAGGACGTGTCGAATTCGTGAAAGTCCAGTTGCCGAAAGTTCACACGCACGGCTGGCTAAAATGCTACTGACAGCAAAATTACTATAATTTCAACCAGAAAGGGAGCATAGTATACGCTATGACATGGATTTGATACTACTCAACCTGACCACCAGTGGAAGGAGCGAGACATTCTCACTCGACGCGTAGTACTGCACGCAATCTAAATGAAACTGCAATCGTGGGTTAAGCAATACCAATCGTCGCAAAGTTAGATCACATTTACCTTGAACCTGAAGATACAAATGAGGTGGGAAATATGTCATGCAGGGCGAACTGAATACATACCAATGGTTAAAGTTTGACTCGAATTTCTTTAGGAAATCCCAACGCTTGCCCATTGCTTGATCCCCATCACCCGATTCAGCAGCTGAAAGTGCCTGTGATGCCGATTTTGTAAAGGACGATGAATAAAGCGCGAACGTAGAGCATGTTACGATCATGCGTGAATATGCCTGTTGAATAAATATTTTGTCAACAAGAACATCACTCGAGATAATTTCCACCTACCCTGAGCAATTTTGCGCTCGTCAACATGCATTCCTTCAGACATGTATCCAAAAAATCGACGTGATCCCTTAGTAGCTGGTCCACCGTCGTCACCTTTGCCAGTTTCCCTTCTAGGGAGCGCCAATTAGGCTCCAAAACTTCAAAGGTCACAAAGGCCAGTATCTGCTGAACAAACGCCAGCATTCGTGCGCGAAGCAGTAGAACGCGGAGTCTCCATTGCTCGAATTCGGGATGGTTTGGAACGGATTTGCGCCACGTCGCCGTCTTTTGCTCGATCCACATCGAAGCAAGCGACTGCTCGACGTTTTTGAGGTGCAAAAGGAAACGAAAGAGGAGTTGGTAACGAAGGATGGTCTTGCGCGAGATTACAAGGGAGAGGGGAAATTTTACCGTATAGTCAAGTGCGAGGGCTTCAATGGCTGCAAGGTGTGTGAGATCACGAGTGATCGCGTGCGTCTGTTGGAAGCTTTACCTAGCATTGGCTTCTTCTCGTCCTTGTCCTTATCCCGGTCCTTTTTGACATCTTCTTGCCCTGCACCGTCAGCCACTCCTTCCCCGTCATCACCTCCAATGACTCCGCTCACACTGATGACTTTCAATAGCCATTCATACAGCCCCGTTCCAGCGATACTGACTTTTACGTCCTCTCGGAACATTGCGTCCTCGCCCGTGAGTGCAAGGTCAAGTAGACTCTGCAATTTTACGATGCTCGCCGATTTCGCAGGCTTTTTAAGCTCAGTG
>JBBPUP010000589.1:0-15325 GCA_038094735.1 Exsudoporus floridanus
AAACGCAAGGAAATGTTCAAGAGTATCCAAACCCACACCCGCCCATTGCATCTCCTGCTCGACATGAAGGTGCGGTGGTCATCGACATTCGTCATGCTTCGTCGTGCGCTGGACTTGAAAGAGGTAAGAGGTCTGCACAACCTTGTTCACTTCGCTAATGAGTCACAGGAGGTGAATCCATTTGTAGCACGTCTTGGTGCACAGGAGCGGGACAGTGAGAGACACCACAAAATCTATGAGCTACAGCTCAACGATGCTGAGTGGAATCGCATCCATCAAACCTTGACGCTACTGGCGGTATGTACAACACTATTACCCTTAGTGACAAAGACTTACTACTGCTTCCCAAGTACGCTGAGAATGCTCAACAAGCATTCTCGAGTGAACACATCCCCACTCTCCACACCGCTCTGCCGGCGCTTGAGGCACTCCACAAAGTGTGGTCCGCGCGCGCAACCAGCAAGAAATATAGCAAGTTTAGTAATGCGCTCGAGGCTGGACTCAAGAAACTATCAACGTACTACGACCGTACATCAAGTTCGGATGCATATATTATTGCTATGAGTGAGTCTTCAATTGTGATAAACTACGTGTCTAACTGATGATTGCAGTACTCGACCCGAATCAAAAACTCAACTACATCCGTGCAAGTTGGGGTGAAGAGCTTTACACTGATGCCATACGTCATGCCGAGGTTATCGTGCGTTGTTAGATTCCATACATGGTTGAATAATGAGCTAACAAACACAAGTATGAGGAACATTACCGCGCCATGCACGACAACGCCAGAGAGACGCCTCAAGCTAAGAGTCAGACACACCCCAGTGTCACATGTCAAAATCTGAAAGTCCGAGCGCTCTTGAACGAGCTAATGGATGACGACGATGATGACAGTGATGGCGAAGGTGACTGGGTGACTACAAGTAAGAGCCGGCAATCAGAAGATCCCTCAGGTCCATGGTTGCGCGGCTTCCATGAATATCTCAACACGCAGGACATCCTTGGCAGTCTTTCCATTGTCCAGTGGTGGGGCATAAATTCCGTATGGTATCCGGTCTGGGGGTCACTCGCGCGTGACTTCCTCTCTATTATGTCAAGTTCTGTTTCGTCCAAGCGCGCATTCTCATCCGCAGGAATTACAATTAGCAAACGACGTAATAGTCTCAAGGCCGACATTGTCGAGGCACTTCAATTCCAGAAGTTCGCATCAAGATCCAAGCTCTTGTTTCGACAAGAGTTGTCAATATTGGTGGAGACCACTCAGGAGGGGGCGGAATCAGATGATGCTGGTGACGATACCGACGACAGGGATCAGTGGGACAGTTGGTAGTTGTATTTGTACTGACAGTGCAATGTATGGTGTAATGAACTATATTACACTTAATGGGCCGCGGCTTCAGCATAAGCCCTGGCTCCTGGGCCAGGCCGGGCCCCCATTAGGGGGTTTTAGGGGCTTGTGGCCTGGCCTGCAATTTGTCGAAGCCCAAGCTCCCCTAAGCCGGGCCCGAGCCGGGGTTTTCAGGCCAAGCCGGGCCGGCACAGCACTAGCAGTGTCAATACAGAGGGCAGAGGATAACGTCATGATCACCAACCTCATCGTAGTTGAATTCAGCGGCAGGTGCACCGGACGGCACCTCCACCTGCGCGATGGTGAGAACTCGCTGCGAGGGGGCGAACAACGAAAGGATACCTCGAGGAGATTGTCGTCCCGGCCATGTATCTCGGGCTCGAGTGCGTCGGGTTTTCTACATTCTTCCTGGCGCACGTACACAATGAGGAAATTAGCATGGCCTTTTTGGTGACAGGAAGGTAAACTCCTACAGGGGAGGAGGGGCCAGATGGTTTGTTGTCATGACCGCCAGATGTTGAAGGCTGCTCGTCTGGCTGTCTTTCCTCCCAATTAGGTGACGAACATAGTGCGTCAGCGTGGTATATAGAACGAGGCATATCTGACATGACAACTTGTGGATGGAGAAGTACTTACATGGAAAGGACCATATGAGTCCGGAAGAATGCCGCCGAGGTTGCGGATGGTGACCTTCCCGTCACTTAGCCCAGTTGCGACATAGTCACTATCTGCGCTGAGGGCGATGGAATATATCTGTGTGCTGTCCTCGATGGCAGGGCCAATTCGGGTCAATGTTGATGTCTCCAGGAACGAGATGATGGTACGCCGGTTTGCGAAGGTAGCAATGAACTTCCCACCAGCGACTAGGACAATAGACTGGATGTAGTCGCCCAAATTGACAACGAGACATTGGCAAGTCATTCACTACGATGTGATCTTCACTATTATTTATCTGCATACATGCACCAGTCCGCTCGGCGTCGATACCGGACGCCGGTCCGTATTCATATACACAGATACCGACTCTACTAACTCACACCTTGCAGAACAACAGGAGACGATTTTTATCAATTGCATTCAACTACGTGGTCTTTTGGGGAAGGCTAAAACGAACCATGAGCCAGGCTTCGGAAAACGTATGGTTAAGATGTTTGGGGTGTTTCCAGTCATATATACAGGCTCGAGTAGATCACTCACAGTGCTGCTGTGTGATTCACGGCGTGGCGAAGTATCCTTAGTATGTGTAGTATGGAACCGAACTCGCACAACCCATCGTCAACCTAGCACACTTGATTGGATGGATACCCACGACAAGAAACCACTAGTCGTACAATCATTGCACCTCAATTCCAATAGATGTTCCCTTCCTCCAGCCGCAAAATTCTACCGCCATCCCGGGATCTTGGACACGAGGGTAGCAAAGGGATCGTTCTGATGCCGCAGCACCTTTTTATGAAATGAGGCTGCCATTTTATCGAGGGGGTTTTCATCAACCGGCTGCGAGCGGCACAAACCGCGTAATCGCGTTACAACCTGTTCAGCGGAGGGCCGGTTCTTCGGATCTTGGGCCCAGCAATTTTGGATAAGAACTACCATCTCGGGGGTTAAGCCACGACGTTTGCTTAACTCATCTGAAGGCAAGGAAGGACGCTCCCCTCCTTGGACACGGTGCGTTATATCTAAAAGCAGGTAAGAAGAATCCCAAGACTCCCCTCCTTCGCCACAACCCATGATGTCGTCAAAGGGTAGTTTGCCAGAGAACATCTAGATATATTTAGTCAACTTTCCTAAAGGGAAAGGGATCATAGCTTACTTCATAGCATACCAATGCAAATGCATAGATATCACTGGCAAATGTATGCCGTCGTGAAACTGGCGCATTTGATTGCACACTCGGGAAAAGTTCAGGAGCAAACCATCTCGTTGTCCCTATCATTGTGCTTCCATTCATAGTCGTTGCAGTTCCAGACCCCGTTATGGTGGAAAGGCCGAAGTCGGCAATGCAAGCTCTGAGCGACCGAGTGATTAGAATATTGTACTACAAAGGTAACACGTTCAATGTTCTCGTGTGCGCATCAATGATAAGAAACACAAACTCCTTTCAGATCCTTGTGGATAATATTCTCGTTGTGGAGATACGTGAGACCCTCTGCAATATCAAGTGCCTAGAAAGCAGACATAATCAATAAGACACTAGCCTCGGTGGAATTTGACTCGCCAAAGAAGTACAATCAGTGGCATCTGTCTCGGGGGCCATACGATTGCGACGATCCAAGAATTCTACTATGTTCCCGTTTTCCATCCAGGGACACACAAGGCAAACCCTCACATCCAGACGAGTGTCCAGAAAGTGGACTCCGTAGAAGGGTAGAATGTTGGCATGTGACAACGATCGCCACATGAGGACTTCGGACAAGTAGTCATGTGCACGACCATCAGATGATCTCCAAGAATTCAGGCTATCAACACCAGACGGCAGAGATAACCTGAGAACCTTGAGTGCAACATCTTCCCTGAAGCACTGTCCTCTGTAAATATCGCTAAACCCGCCACTTGCCCGTCGGCCGCGTTCGAGCGCGATCTCCGCCAGACTCAAGGGCATTGGGTATAATGTAGATGTCTTTGTCAAATGAACAAGCGCTGTGAGATATAGTCGCTTATGCACTGTAGGAAAGTTCAAGCGCTACGTATGATTATGTATCCACGTCAATATCATCTAGAATAGGATGGACTCGATGCTTACCATGTGAAGCAGATCAACAAGAACCTGCGCGCCAGGACCCCTGGTGTCAACAAGATCTTCACATTTTGTTGTATCTGTGATCTGAGCTTCCAAAAGCCCAAATAAAGCAGTTGCATCGAGGATAAGCAATTCTCGAGGGACACTATCGCGTTCCATATCAACAAACCGCTGAAAGGTAACAATGAGACAAAGGCGACAAACGACGAAGCGCGAGGACAGACTTGTGGCAATAGATTTAACAGCCCCTTTTGGATCTGACAATGATTTCGCAAGAGATTTATTGGATCACCCCATTGCCATCTGTCCAAGGTCCTCCTGAACGTGTCCAGAGAGCTTACCACTGATTAGACTACTACTTTAAGTAGCTGAAGGAAGCAGATACCATTCGATAGTGGGGGAAACTGCAAGACAGAAAGTGACATATACGATGAGACGCTGAAGATGCCCATTAAGTGAACAATGCATTCAAGACCCCGAAAGTGTGTGCACACACCTCATATATCATAGTACGACGTTGTTGGAATATCGATGTCACAGTATCGAGGTATTCGCGATGCAAGACATCAATGCCAATGTCTTGAAGAATGGAGCGGATATCGGTGGTGTTTGATTCCAGCCATTCCGAGGGTTCCAGCCACGGGGAGACCTGAGACTCAAAGCTTCTCAAGGCATGACCCACTCTCTGTTAGTGAACGCAAAACCAGTCACAGTTGACATTGCCTTCTGCACTCAGCCAATCAGACTACATACCGCCTGTGGGTGGATAGGTGATGAAACACAGTCAATGCTTGCTTCTCCACCTCTTAGTTGGAATTACATACCAACTGTGGGGGGAAGGCAACAAAAGCCAGTCAGTGATTGCTTCCGCGGCCATCAAATGAGGTCACACACCAACTGTGAATGGACGGATGACAAGAGTCAGCAGTTGCCTCTGCACTTTTCGAAGACACCCGTTAGCCATCAGACGAGATCACGTACTTCCTGTAGGTGGGCAGACCGCGAGACACCGTCAATGATAAATTCTGCACCTCTCAGATGAGATAACGCACTGTCTGTAGGAGGCCAAACAACGAAACACCGTCAGCGATGGATTCTGATCTCAGATGAGGTCACGCACTGCCTGTAGGAGGACAGGCGACGAGACACCGTCAGCCATGGATTCGGCACATCTCAGATGATATTACGCACTCTCTGTAGGAGGACAGACGAGATTACAGCATCAACGATGGATCCCGCACGTCTCAGATGATATTACGCACTTCCTGTAAGTGGACAGACGAGGCACGATCAGCGATGGATTCTGCACCTCCCAGATGAGATCACGCACTCTCTGTAGAACAGACAAGACAGCGTTAGCGATTGACTCTGCACCCGTCAGATGGGATCACGCACTCTCTGTAGAACGACAGACGACGAAACACCATCAGCGGTGAATTCTGCACGTCTCAGATGATATTACGCACTTCCTGTAGGACGACAGACGACGAGACACCGTCAGCGATGGATTACGCACCTGTCAGATGAGATGACGCACCGTCTGTAGGTGGACAGACAACAAGACACGGTCAGCGATGGATTCTGCACCTGTCAGATGAGATCACGTACTGCCTGTAGGTAGATAGACGACGAGAGACCTTCAGTGGTGGATTCTGCACTTCTCAGATAATATCACGCACTTCCTGTAGGAGGACAGACAAGAAGGCACGGTCAGCGATGGATTCTGCACCTCTCAGATGAGATCACGCACTCGCTGTAGGTGAACAGACGAGACACGGTCAGCGATGGATTCGGCACGTCTCAGAAGAGCTCACGCACTGCCTGTAGGTGGACAGACGACGAGACACGGTCAGCGATGGATTCTGCATCTCACATGAGATCACGCACTGCCTGTAGGAGGACAAGCGACGAGACACCGTCAGTAATGGATTCCGCACGTCTCACATGATATTACGCACTCTCTGTAGGACGACAGACGAAAAGAAAGCGTCAGCGATGGGCTCTGCATCTGTCAGATGCGATCACGCACTCGCTGTGGGTGGACAGACGACGACATGCAATCAGCGATGGATTGTGCACGTCTCAGATGATATTACGCACTTCCTGTAGGACGGCAGACGACGAGACTTGGTCAGCGATGGAATCTGCACCTGTCGGATGAGATCACGCACTGCCTGTAGGAGGACAGGTGACGAGACACCGTCAGCCATGAATTCTGCACGTCTCAGATGGTATTACGCACTTCCTGTAGGAGAACAAACGACGAGACACTGTAAGCGATGGATTCTGCACGTCTCAGATGAGATCACGCACTCCCTGTAGGTGGGCAGACGACAAGACACTATCAGCAGTGAATTCTGTAGTTCTCATATAATAATACACACTTCCTGTATGAGGACAGAAAACAAGGCACAGTCAGCGATGGATTGTGCACCTCTCGGGTGAGATCACGCACTCACTATAGGTGAACAGACGACGAGACACGGTCAACGATGGATTCGGCACGTCTCAGATGAGCTCACGCACTGCCTGTAGGTGGACAGACGACGAGACACGGTCAGCGATGGATTCTGCATCTCACATGAGATCACACACTGCCTGTAGGAGGACAGGCGACGAGACACCGTCAGTAATGGATTCCGCACGTCTCACATAATATTACGCACTCTCTGTAGGACGACAGACGAAAAGAAAGCGTCAGCGATGGACTCTGCATCTGTTAGATGGGATCACGTACTCGCTGTAGGTGGACAGACGACGACATGCTATCAGCGATGGATTGCGCACGTCTCAGATGACGTTACGTACTTCCTGTAGGACGACAGACGACGAGACATGGTCAGCGATGGAATCTGCACCTGTCGGATGAGATCACGCACTGCCTTTAGGAGGACAGGTGACGAGACACCGTCAACGACGAATTCTGCAGGTCTTAGATGATATTACGCACTTCCTGTAGGAGGACAGACGAAGAGACACGGTCAGCGATGGATTCTGCGCCCGTCAGGTGAGGTCACGCACTCGCTGTAGGTGAACAGACGACGAGACACGGTCAGCGGTGGATTCTGCACGTCTCGCACGAGGTCACGCACTCGCTGTAGGTGGACAGACGACGAGACATGGTCAGCGGTGGATTCTGCACGTCTCGCATCAGATCACGCACTCGCTGTAGGTGGACAGACGACGACATGCCATCAGCGATGGATCGTGCGCGTCTCAGATGATATTACGCACTTCCTGTAGGAGGACAGACGACGAGACACGGTCAGCGATGGATTCTGCACCTCTCAGATGAGATCACGCACTCGCTGTAGGACGACAGACGACGAGACACTGTCAGCAATGGATTCTGCAGGTCTTAGATGATATTACGCACTTCCTGTAGGAGGACAGACAACAGGGCACAGTCAGTGATGGAATCTGCACCTGTCAGATGAGATCACGCACTCGCTATAAGTGGACAGACGACGGCATGCTATCAGCGGTAGATTCTGCACCTCTCAGATGAGATCACGCACTTCCTGAAAGAGGACAGGCGATGAGACACCGTCAGCGATGGATCCTGCACCTCTCACATGACATCACGCACTTCCTGTAGGAGAACAGACGACGAGACACGGTCAGCGATGGATTCTGCACTTCTCACATGACATCACGCACTCGCTGTAGGTGAACAGACGACGAGAGACGGTCAGCGATGGTTCCCGCCCGCACCTCTCAGACCAGATCACGCACTGCCTGTAGGAGGACAGATGACGAGACACGGTCAGCGGTGGATTCTGCGCCTCTTGCATGAGATCACGCACTCTCTGTAGATGGAAAGACAAGACACGGTCAGTGATAGATTCTGCACGTCTCAGATGAGATCACTCACTGCCTGTGAGAGGACAGACGACGAGACATCGTCAGCAGTGGATTCTGCACCTCTCAGATGGGATTACGCACTTCCTGAAGGAGGACAGACGAGGAGATACGGTCAGCAATGGATTCTGCACCTCTCAGATGAGACCACGCACTCGCTGTAGGTGGACAGACGAGGAGACACTGTCAGCAATGGATCCTGCACCTCTCAGATGATATTACGCACTTCCTGTAAGAGGACAGACGACGAGACACGGTCAGCGATCGATTCTGCACCTACCAGATGAGATCACGCACTCGCTGTAGGTGAACAGACGACGAGACACGGTCAGCGAATGGATTCGGCACGACTCAGATGAGATCACGCACTTCCTGTAGGAGGAGAGACGAGACTCGGTCCGCGATGGATTCTGCATCTCAGATGAGGTCACGCACTGCCTGTAGGAGGACAAGCGACGAGACACCGTCAGCAATGGATCCCGCACGTCTCAGATGATATTACGCACTTCCTGTAAGTGGACAGACGAGACAGGATCAGTGATTGATTCTTCACCTCCCAGATGAGATCACGCACTCTCTGTAGAACAGACAAGATAGCGTCAGCGATGGACTCTGCACCCGTCAGATGGGATCACGCACTCGCTGTAGGGGGACAGAGGACGGCACGCTGTCAGTGATGGATTTTGCACCTCTCACATGAGATGACGCACTCTCTGTAGGATGATAGACGACGAAACACCCTCAGTGATGGATTCTGCACTTCTCAGATGATATTACGCACTTCCTGTAGGAGGACAGACGACAAGACACCATCAGCGACGGATTCCGCACGTCTCAAATGATAATATGCACTTCCTGTAGGTGGAGACGCGGTCAGACATGGATTCTGCACCTCTCGGATGAGATCACGAACTCTCTGTAGATGGACAGACAAAACACACTCAGCGATGGATTCTGCACGTCTCAAATAGATGACGCACTGCCTGTAGAAGCACAGACGACGAGACGCCGTCAGCGATAGGTTCTGCACCTCTCGGATGAGATGACGCACCAGCTGTAGGTGGACAGACGACATGGAGTCAGCGATGGATTCTGCACCTCTTAGAAAAGATGACGCACTTCCTATAATAGGACAGACGATGTGACATCGTCAGCGATGGATTCTGCACTTGTCAGATGAGACCACGCACTGCCTGTAGGTGGACAGACGACGAGACACCGGTACCATCAGCGATCGATTCTGCACCTCTCAGATGAGATCACGAACTCGCTGTAGGGGGGCAGACAACGAGACACGATCAGCGGTGGATTCGGCACCCTTCGGATGAGATCACGCACTCTCTGTAGGTGGACAGAGAAGACACGGTCAGCGATGCATTCTGCACCTCTTAGATTAGGTCACGCACTTCCTGTAGGAAGACAGACGACGAAATACTGTCAGGGATGGATTCTGCACCTGTCAGATGAGATTACGCACTTCCTGTAGGAGGACAGACGACGAGATACGGTCGGCGATGGATTCAGCACCTATGAGATAGGATCACATACTGCCTGTAGGTGCCCAGACAACGAGACACGGTCAGCGATAGATTCTGTACCTCTCGCATGACATCACGCACTCGCTGTAGGTGCACAGATGACGACATGCCGTCAGCGATGGGTTCTGCACCTCTCACATGAGATAACGCACCTTCTGTAGGTAGACGGACGACAACGAGGCACAGTCAACGATGAATTCTGCACATCTTAGATAGGATCACGTACTGCCTATAGGCAACCAGGCGACGTGACACGGTCAGCGATGGCTTCTGCACCTCTCAGATGAGATCACGCACTGCCTGTAGGAGGACAGACAACGGTGCACCGTCAGCAATGGATTCCGCACGTCTCAGATGAGATCACGCACTGCCTGTAGGCGGCCAGACGGCGAGGCACCGCCAGTAATGGATTCCGTACGTCTCAGATGATATTACTCACTTCCTGTAGATGGCCGGGCGACGAGACACGGTCAGCAATGGATTCTGCACCTCTCAGATGAGATCACCCACTTTCTGTAGGACGATAGACGACGAAACACCATCAGCGATGGATTTTGCACCTCTCAGATAATATTACGCACTTCCTGTAGGACGACAGATGACGAGACACCGTCAGCGACGGATTCTGTACCTGTCAGATGAGATGACGCACCTTCTGTAGGTGGACAGACGACGAGGAGACACGGTCAGCGATGGATTTTGCACCTCTCAGATAGGATCACGTACTGCCTATAGGTGACCAGGCGACGAGACACGGTCAGCGACAGAATCTGCACCTCTCAGATGAGACCACGCACCTTCTGTACGTGGACAGACGACAAGACACGGTCAGCGATGGATTCTGCACGTCTCGGATGAGATCACGCACTCTCTGCAGGTGGGCAGACAAGACACAGTCAGCGACGGCTTCCGCACCTCTCAGATGAGATCACGCACTTCCTGTAAGAGAGCAGACAATGATGCGTCGTCAGCGATGGATTCCGCACGTCTTAGATGAGATCACGCACTTCCTGTAGACGGCCAGCCGACGAGACACGATCAGCAATGGATTCTGCACCTGTCGGATGAGATCACGCACTGCCTGTAGGTGGACAGACGACGAGCCGCGGTCAGCGATGGATTCTGCACCTCTCAGACCAGATCACGTACCGCCTGTAGGACGACAGACGACGAGACACGGTCAGCAGTGGATTCTGCACGTCTCGGATGAGATCACGCACTCTCTGCAGGTGGAAAGACAGGACACGATCAGCGAGGGATTCTGCACCTCTCAGATTAGGACACGCACTTCCTGCAGGAGGACAGACGACGAGACACTGTCAGTGACGGATTCTGCACCTGTTGGTTGAGATCACGCACTTCCTGTGGGAGGACAGACGAAGAGACACCGTCAGCGATGGGCTCTGCATCTGTCAGATAGGATCACGCACTGCCTATAGGTGGCCAGACGACAAGACCCGGTCAGCGATGGATTCTGCACCTCTCAGATGAGATCACGCACTCTCTGTAGGACGACAGAAGACGAAACACCATCAGCGATGAATTCTGCATGTCTCAGATGAGATTACGCACTTCCTGTAGGACGACAGACGACGAGACACGGTCAGCGACGGAATCTGCACCTCTCACGCACTAGCTGTAGATGGACAGACGACGAGACAACATCAGCGATGAACCCTGCACCTCTCAGATGAGATCACGCACTCGCTGTAGGTGGACAGACGGCACACCGTCAGTGATGGATTCTGCAACTCGGCTGAAATCACGTACTTCCTGTAAAAGGACAGACGAGACACGGTCAGCGATGGAATCCGCGCCTGGCAGATGAGATCACGCACTCTCTGTAGGGCGACAGACGAAGAAACGGCATTAGCGACGGATTCTGCACGTCTCAGATGAGTTTACGCACTTCCTGCAGGAGGACAGACGACGAGACATCGTCAGCGATTGGTTCTGTACGTCTCAGATGAGATCACGCACTTCCTGTAGGTGGACAGAAGACGAGACACGGTCAGCATTGGATTCTGCACCTCTCAGATGAGATCATGCACCGCCTGCAGGCGAACAGGCGACGAGACACCGTCAGCGATGGATTCCGCAGGTCTCAAATGAGATCACGCACTCGCTGTAGGTGGACAGATGACGACATGCCGTCAGCGATGGATTCAGCACCTCTCAGATGAGATGACGCACTTCCTGCAAGAGACCAGACGATGAAACTTCGTCAGCGATGGATTCTGCACATGTCGGATGAGATCACGCACTGCCTGTAAGTGGACAGACGGCGAGACACCGGTACCGTCAGCGATGGATTCTGCACATCTCAGATGAGATCACACACTAGCTGTAGGTGGAAAGACGACGGGACAACGTTAGCGATGGACCCTGCACCTCTCAGATGAGACTACGCACTGGCTGTAGGTGGACAGACGAGACACCATCAGCAACGGATTGTGCGACTCGAATGATATCACGTACTTCCTGCAGAAGGACAGAACGACGATATACCGTCAGCGATAAATTTTGCACCTGTCAGATGGGATCACGCACTCTCTGTAGGACGACAAACGACGAAACACTATCATTGATGGATTCTGCATGTCTCAGATGAGATTACGTACTTCCTGTAGGGGGACAGACAACGAGACACGGTCAGCGATGAATTCCGCACGTCTCAGTTTGGATTACGCACTTCCTGTAGGAGGACGGACAACGAGACACGGTCAGCAATGGATTCTGCACCTCTCAGATGGGATCACGCACTGGCTGTAGGAGGACAGACGATGAGACACGGTCAGCGATGGACTCTATGCCTCTCAGATGAGATCACGCACTAGCTGTAGGTGAACAGACGACGAGATACCGTCAGCGATGGACTCTGCACCTCTCAGATGAGATCACGCACTTCCTGTAGTAGACAGACAGCGAGACACGGTCAGAGATGGATTCTGTATCCGTGAGATGAGATTACGCACTAGCTGTAGGTGGACAGACGACGAGACCCGGTCAGCGATGGATTCTGCACCTCTCAGATGAGATCACGCACCAGCTGTCGGTGGACAGACGAGATACCGTCAGCGATGGATTATGCACCACTCAGATGAGATCACCCACCCAAGGCTGTAGGTGGATATACGATGAGATAGCGTCGGGGATGGATGCTTAGGTAGCTCTCAGATGGGATCGATCACCTACCATATCTGAGAGAGCGCACAACGAGACATTATCAACGATGTATTTTGCAGCTCTAAGATGAGGCCACGTACCGAATTCCGTCAGAGTTCACCTGAATGACTGTATACTGCTTTGCCTCTCGAGACTGCGAGTCACTGTCTTGGGGGGATGCAGCGACGATCTCAAGCTATTTGCCACTGTTGACACTTGTGTGTCAATGACCACGCTTTTCCAAGCTTCACGCGGCGAGTTTCGGGCTCACAGTCAGTACTAGAGTACTGTTGATCGTGCCTTTCCTTGACACCTTCGAACCTTGCTCGGTTCATGGTATACCGTGTCAGAATGAATGACGATGGGCACGCTGACACCCTCGGTTGTAGAACGGTGCCTCTTTTGTCGGGCAAAACGTAGACGCCAGAGAAGTATCAGCTTGATATGATTTCTTCTCTGCGACTGGTCTGGTGAAGTAGATCACCATATCCTGCTGAGGTGTAGGAGGTAGATACAGACAGTGTTGCCATCATTCGTGCCGGTTCGTGCAATATACTCAAATTGGGCCAACTGTCTCCAGCGTCCCGAGTAACAACTGATGTCATTGCGTCTCCTTTATGGTGCAGCACGATCGTGTACATACCGTAACGATGCACTGGAAAGATAGCAGTATCGATGTTAATGTCACTACAGCTGATTAGTTCACTTGAACTTTGCTCGCTTCCCGTGGGCACATTATATGGCTGAATCATATTAATTGATGAATTTGAGGTCTCCCCAAGGAATCAAGGATTCGTACACGCCAAGGTATCCTGTACCCAATCAATCATGCGTGTCCAAAACTCACTCATCACTTTCGCATTATACCTCAGTATCGCCGGTGACGCAGTCATCCGGGCAAATGCCCACGACAATGCAGCCGTGAGAGAAGGTACGACTTCTCATACCATTCCCCGGTGGAGGTAACGATGGTACAAAATGTCGTCTGGATGGTCTATTACTCCCGGGCTGCATCTAGGGCCGCATTAATGGTGATGGTCCAGACATCCCTATCCCAGCTGATAGAGTTGATAGCATAAATGACGATTTGCGACCAAGGGAGTCGCCTCGTCGTATTCGCGCCATTCGCCCCACTGCATCTCGTAATTTAAGTCTGCTTTGGCGAGAATGAATGCGCCTTACTCATCTGATCATATTTCAGCTCTTTGGAACTGGGTCTCGTCAGATGATCGTGGGGGATGTGACCTCTGCCACGTATTACAGGCGACACGAACTTTGAGAGAGACAATGTTATATCCCAATTAGAACATACCCGTTTTCTTTTCAGGACCCGAGTATCCACCCCGCGATCCCAGGCGTTCCAAGGGACCACCCATGGTGGCGACCATACTAGCACGACAGTTTCAATCGCATCGAATGCCATTGGCGGCCCTTCGAAAGCGAATTCTCTGAGCTGACTTTGCCTCGCCCCAAAAGATGCATGAAATGTCGAGCCTCAAACACCATCACCATGCATATCGCGTCCTCTCTCGTCGCTGTCGCACTCTAACTCGGTTTTGCCGTTGCTTCAGTGATTCGCGACGCTCGCTACGTCATTAGAGGCGTTGATGGCCTGTCGCCTATCCAAGCCGGAGGGAAGCGTCAAGTAGGTGGTTCAAGCGGACCACTGGGTGGAAATAATGGCGGCGGCTTTGGGGGCATACTTAGAAGGTAGCCCAGTGCCTACCTGCGGCATTCCCTACTAGTAGCAGCGACCTGGCGATTGCTTACCGTATTCAGAAAGGTAAGCTTTTTTTTTTTCAGAGAGCGACATACTGAGCGGACCTGTATTTCAGTCGGTCATGTCAATTGAACAATTTGAATTTCGCCGCGTTCTCTTGGTGTTTGAAAGTTCTTGAAGTTCTTGAGGAGTGTGGAGTGTGCTTGTGGATGATCGATGATGGACTGTTGAAGTATTAGTAAATTAGGGTAACAAATAAATCAATACAAACCCTAATTAAGCCAAGAACACCTGATCCTACACATACATTCAAGTCTCGCATTACAGAGAAAGGGCACGACCCCTTAGAAAGAAAAATAAATGGTATTAGAAACCAATACAGTAGATACAGTGTAATAGCGGGAAAAATAGACGACAGAAAAATATAGCTGTTGCCCCCGCATCCTTGGTCTGAACGACATCACTCATATCTTATTCTTCTCACGCCATCGCCTCGATAGCCTCGCCACATGGCCGTGCTCGTCATAAGAGATTTATTAAATTCGACGTTTCGATGATGATGATGTGGTTCTTGAGCTTGTTGAACCAAGTAGCAGATCCTACCCTTTTTTTTGCGGCTGAAGGTCAGTCACTAGCACGTACTACTCTCAGTGAATCCATCAGTCATGTCGCTTTCCCATCCTCCGAGTTCCTCCCTTGACACCATTGACATTTAACAAGGGACTGTGACAGACAGGCTTTGGGCTAGTACCAACACATTCCATTCGGTCCCCCAAACCATTTGTTGCTCCAAGTCCACCGCTTGTTTACTTCCACTCGCTACTAGTACTAATATCATGATATTCCTAGTACCGCTGTTATCAATCACCACCAACCTCAAACCCACAACCTCCCCTTTTCCTTCCCTTGATACTGCTGTTGTGACCTCCCGCCTACCACTCTGAATATTTCTT
>JBBPUP010000590.1:0-12559 GCA_038094735.1 Exsudoporus floridanus
TTTGATAATCCTGGCCATAGTGGACTTTCCCAGACCAGTTTGGAAGGATATTTTCCTTGCAAAAAGGCCAAATTCAGAGAGAAACAGGATATTAGCTTTTTAGTAGAGGCAAAAATGGGCTTCATGGTGAAGTAGGGTTAGCTGGATGGTATCTCTGCCTTTTATAGTGCTCAAAGTTATGTAAGTTACATAATGAGACAGGAATGAAGCACAGGATTCATCAGAACATTTTGTTATTTACCAAATAATGACTAATAACATCTTGATCAAATAAGTAGTCCCAATGACATGACATTTTAATATAGTTATATCTTAGTGCCATGGCAACCAAATCACATGACTAAGAGCTCATCTTTAGGGCAAGGGCTAGAGCTATTGATGACCCTGCAGGGATTAGAGCTAATTCATTTTGATTATCTTGCAAATGTCAAGTCTTTCCAAAATGCCTAATAATGAAACACTTATTTGAGCCACTATATATTCAGGTTTATATATGATATAGGTTTCTTTGCAACTATATAATACTAGCTTGTGCATAGGACATAGAGTATGACATTATAGCTACATTATAGATAAGAGCTAGTCCTAGACTATTCTAGACTGTTTTCATAGTCACATGATGAAAGATAGATAAAGTCATGTAATATTGAGAGCATGTGATTGATCATATAACTATCATGTGATTAGATTAAATATAGGCAAATTCAACATTATCTCTCTTCTATAAGTCAACTTCTAGGTGACTTTATGTGGGGATAGGTTCTGTAAAGTTTTTGTAAGAATGAAATAAAAGATTAAAATCAGCCTATCTCATCCAAAGCTTCCTTAGAGCATTGGCATTCGTAGCATAAAAGTCCTTGATAGCATCCTTGGCCAATGTGAGGTTGGATTTAGGCTTCCATATATGTTTCTCATTACTGTATCCTTCCTAGTAAACTAGAAATTCCATATATTGTCCTTTAAGACACAATTCAATGATTTATTTCACTTTCTATTCCTTATATCCTTTATTTGTGATCTGCACAGATCCTGGCCTATATACTGATTGATCAAAAAGGTGCTCTTTATAGAATTTAATCCAGGATACATTAACTACCAGACAAATCTTTATTGATTTTCATAGTTGAAGTTTCATAGTGTTGTCACCCTTTATAGATAGAAGCTTAAAGGGGCCTAGCCACCTTTCTATTAGCTTTTTCAACTGATATGTCATTCAAAGGTCCAGATTTTCAGTAGATGACCACATGAGGTTTTCTTCTTTATAAATAGGAGAATGTGACCTGTTATACTCATTTTGGGTCACCATGTGTTGCTTTGCCCTTTTTAAGTTTTTCTAACTTGGTCCAGGATTATGGAGAAGTCTGTAGTGAATAACTTGGCAGTTGGTACCTTAACCTCCTGAGGTTCTATTTCCATGTGAGATTTATATAAATGCATGATCTAGAAGGGATTTTTTTTGGTAGCCAAGTGCACCCAATTATTATAGTTAAATTGCATCAGTACAAGCCATTTTGCCCAAGCATGTTGCATTTCAGTGGTGAATAGTCTTAAATATTGTTGAAGGTCCTTGTTGACACATTCCATTTGTCTATTAATCTGTAGATGAAATGCTGTTGACATGCATAACTCAATGTTCAACATTCCAGAGAGATCTTTTATGATCTGAGATGCAAATTGGAAACCTTGGTTAGAGATTAAAGATTGTGGGAAATTATGTATTTTCCATACATAATCTTGATATAGCTTAGCTATTTGTAGATAGCACCATTACATTTTTAATACTGGAAATAAATATGACCTCCTTGAAAAATCTATCAACTATCATGAGGATTGAGTCATATCCATCACTTGCTGGCAGATCTGTAATGAAATCCACAGAGATATCCTGCCACAATTCTATTGGGACAGGATTAGAGTGAATTTTGCCAGCCAATGGGACATTAGTTGGTTTTATACATATGTAGCTTTTACAGCATGCACAGTATTCTCTGATTTGATTACAAACTCCTTTCCAATAATAGTATTGGATAAGAAGCTTGATTATTTTATTGGATTCATAGTGGCCTGCTACCATAGAGTCATGATAAAGAATAATGACTGATTGTTGAAGGTTATCCTTTTTGAAAATATAAATTTTGTTATTGATAATAATCAAGTCACCATCCATTGTAAATTCTGAAAGGGCTTCTTTCTTGAGTTTGCTCTATATATTTTTAATTCACTCCAAAGTCTTTTTTTTTTCATCCTTGATTTTGATTTTTTTTTGGACAAATTGAATTCATTCTTCAGAGATAACCATAACTCCTTGATTGTCAGATTCTATTCTAATCATATGGTCTTCTCTTCTAAATAAGATATCTGCTTTCCCTATCTGGAATTCAGGTTTCTTGATGAAAACATAATCAAATCAGGATAGATACTGTGCTCATTTTACTTGACATTAATTCAGGTTCTGAGATTTCATAAAATACTGGAGATTGGCATGACCACTCCAAATTTCAAATTATGGCACTCCTTCCAAATAAGGCCTCCATTGCTTTAGTATCTGAATAATTGTGAGCTTTTTCTTGTTTAAAATCATATAATTACATTGCTCAGAAGATATGTTGTGAGAAGAAAAGGCAAAGGGTGCCATTTGCCTTTCTTTTCAAGAAAAAGTACTGCTCTAGTTGCAAAGTCTGATGTATTGCATTTTAGACAGTATTTAGCATTATCTGTCAAATAGGCAAGCACTGATGCAGTGATAAATTTTGCCTTTAATTGATTGAATACATCTTTGTTCCTTTTATATCCAGACTTAAGCTTTATTTTTTTTGATAAGATTGTTAAGTGGCCTTGAAACCACTAAGAAGTCCTTGATGAATCAACAATAGAAGTTAGCAAGACCTAGAAAGTGATCTCACTTCTTTAGTGATCTGTAATGTCAGCCATTTGAGCATGGCTTTTATCTTACCTTCTTCCATTTTGATTTCTTCCATAGATACAATTATACTGAGGAATTTTACTTCTTTTACTTTGAACACACAATTTTCTGGCTTGATGAAAAGGCCATTCTTTTTTAATCAGTGTAACACTTCTAGTGTGATCTGATTGTACTCAGCTTCATTGTCAGTTTTTGTAAACACCATTATATCATCAATATATACAATTACACAAGCTTGCATATCTATGAAGATGTCATTCATTATATTTTGAAATGTGGCAGGGGAATTGCACTGCCCAAAGTACATTACAAAAGGCTCAAATGCTCCTTGGTGACATACAAAGGTTTCCTTTCATTTGTCTCCTTTTTCAACTTTTATGTTGTTATATCTCCAACATAAGTCCATTTTTGTGAATAGCTTGGATTTTTTTTAGCTAATTGATAAGCTGTGGAATGAGTGGTAGTGGATAGTTGTTTTTAACTGCCCACTTATTGAGATACCAGTAGTCTTGTATTATTTATTTCTTTTTATCTTTTGTGGGAATGATGAATATCAATAAGGTTTGTGAAGACTTTGAGGATCTAATATATTCCTTCACTAGTTAATTATCAATGAAGGTGTCAACTTCCTTTTGCTCTTCCACTGACATGGGGTTGAGTTTTCCTTTGTAAGATACAAAGCCCAGCTTTAAGTTGATGGCATGGTCCCAAGATTTGCATTTTGGCATTTGCTCAGATACTTTTTTTGAAAATACATTAAGATACTTGTGGTATATCTTGGATACCATTTCTTCAATTAAAAGCTCTTTCTTAAATGTCTCCAAAGCCTTAATTTTGTGATATGTGTATAGCATATCATATTATTTCATTTCTTCCATGCTTTATACAAGCGTAGATTGGTTTTGAAGAAAGTAGCATGTTCTTGGGCATTTTGTTAATTTGACTGATCCTATTTGCTAGTCTATTTCTGAGTTGTACTTTACCAGCTGTGTATATCCTAAAATAACTGAATTTTTGCCTAAATCAGTTACTTTAGCTTCTATCTTCTCCCAATGTTCTTAATAATCAATAATGAGCTCTGCTATGTCTGTGATGCTTCTGGCAGAGTTTCTAGTTTCATCAACATTGAAGACCAGGATTGGTCTTTTCAATTTCTTTGTGGATATATAATGATGCTTTACCCAATCCTTGTTAACAAAGATGCTGTTTGTGCTGCTCTCTAGCAATGCTCTTGTGGTGTTTATTTTCCTCTTGTTCATAGATGGTGCTATATTCATGTCAAGGCAGATCTCCCTTTTCTGCTTCATGGATCTGATGAGAATTCAGTCTGGGTTTTTATATATAGCTAAACTATTTTTTTGGGTTTTCTGTTTAGCTGAAACAAGTCTGGATTCCTGTTCAGTAAGCTTACTTGTGTAAGATCCAGTCTTGGTTGAAGTAGTAGAAATACATAAAAAAATATTAGGAAATATTCTACTCTTGAAGTTAAAGAACTCTTATTCTTTTTCTCTATAACTATCTAAATATTCATATTTGTTACTGGAACACTGGAGCTTTATTTCTGGGATCTCTTCCCCTCATGGTAAAGTGTCTATACTACATACTCTTGGATCCTTAGCCTTTGTCACACCCAGATCATAACTCAAGCTCTGCCTTTTCCTTTTTTTGTAACTGCTAAGTCCACAAAATAGGCCTTCATGGCCTCAAAGTCCATTCCTTCTAAAATCCTTAATCTTGTGTCTTCTTTTAATGCTGCTGATGTATCATTCACATCCAATTGGTCCATATCACCAGTACCAAGCTGGCAAACATGGCTTCTTCAGCTATAATTCTTGCAATGCTCTCTTTTAAGAAACTTGCACTATTCACAGTGCTTCTTTGGTTTGGGGCAATCTTTGGCAAAATGAGATTCTTTGCAGTTGAAACACTGCCCTCAACTCACTGCATTGACATCCATTTCATTGGGATCTCTAGTTGGAGCTTGTTGTGTATTCATCCAGATGTACCCCTGGTTGCAAAGATTAAAACTCTCTATTGTATTTCCAATTGTTTTAATTTCTTAATTTTGTCTATTTAGTATTACAGATGGTGATATTGGGTCAGTACTAGATATTTCTTTTTTTTTCCTTGACACCTCAGATTCTACACCACTTTGAAATTTTCTTGTTAATGAAAGGGAATCTCTGAAAATCTTTGAGACTAGTTTGTTGGTGGGGCTTGACCATCCATCCTCAACTATGACAATCACCCTTTTTGATTCTTATTTTTGATTTTTTCTTTACCACCTCAACTTAGAAATGATTCTTGGCTTCTTTTGTAATTTTGTTCACAATCATCGCACTTGGACATCTTCCTCCAAGTCAATTATTCCAATAATTGCTATTTTCTCTAATGATTATATTTTTCTGATTATTGGCCTCCTGGCTGGGATTTCCTGTTTCTTTCCTCTCTCTCTCTCTTGGACCTCCCCTTTCTTATTGTTATCTTTTATGGACAATAGTTTCACTATATATAGTAGACTTCTGTTATGGATAGTAATACCAGGCCAGAATCAGGCATTTCTTTTTCCTTTCTCAACACTCCACAATTTTTCTTTCTAATCTCCAAATCATCCCTCCATCACCTTAATTCAAAATGTCCCTTGACTTCTTTCACAACTCTTGTGTGATCATTCACTTTCCATTCCAATAATCACTCTCACACTGGTGATAATATCTCTTTCCATTTTTCTTTTCTATTCTCTACTCAGACTGTTCTCTTCTTATTGTCCTTTCTCAATAGGCAAGTATCTTACTATATATAGTAGACTTCCATATCTAGATCTGGGCCTGCTCTAATCTAGTTCCACTCTGTTTAAATCCATAGATTACTTCATGTAACTCTAACCTTGATCTATTCTATTCTATTACCTCATCTTGGTTTATCTTTACTTGCTTGGGAACTCATCAGTTCTTGCAAGCTTTACATAGTCTATCAGGAGAATCTAGAGTTGCTGTCCTAGCTCTGCTCTACTCTTCCCTCTATCAAAGTAATAGCCCTTCTCAAGACAATTCAATTCCTAGAAAATCTCATCAAGGATCAGACTCCAACTTTGCTTGTATTTCTACAGAGCCAAACACTCCCAAAATCCTCACTCCTACTGTCCTATTATCCCATGGGGAACATCTGAATCCATCCCTATCTGCTATTGCCCTCTGAATCTTTTGCTGCCAAAGAGTGGTCATTCTCCAAGTAGAGCTACCCCCTGCCTTTACCACCATCTGCCTTTGTTCCATTTTGGCAAGAACTCCAAAATGGAGTATTGACACTTCTGCTATTCCTATAAAATCCCTACAGATTCCTCTTGAAACAACAGAGAGCTCCACAAGCATGGATGCTCATTTCTATCTTATACAAGCTATACTCTCTCTCTTTTCCATTTCCTTCCAACTTCATCACTTGCTCCATGGAACTTCTCATTGATGCTTCAAATATTATGCCCCTGATCACTTTCACACTGACTGCCCCCACTATTACTGCCCCCTCTGTAATAAGCTGGCCCCTGAATCATTGCCTAAAACTCTGATGTTTCCAATGTCATCTCCAGGGACACTCTCAATTCTGCTGCCTCTCCTCCAACTCCTTCCAGCAGGAATGGGATCTCACCATCTATGAGGAGAACTCCAGTAACCAAAGTCCTTTTTGAGTGTGAGTTGGAATTTCAGATATATGAGGAGGGTAATATTACAGATGGTGATACTAGGCCAGCACTGAATATTTCTTTTTCTTTTCTTGACATTTCAGATTTTCCACCATTCTGAAATCTTCTTGTCAATAATGAGAAAATCTCTGAAGACCTTTGAAACCATTTGTTGGTGGGGCTTGACCATCCTTCCTCAACTATGGCAATCACTCTTTCTGATCCTTATTTTAGGTCTTTTCTTCACTGCCTTGACTTGGGGACAGTTTTCAGCTTCTTTTGCAATCATATTCATGATCATTGCACTCAGACATTTTCCTCTGAGTTGATCATTCCAATGATCACTTCTTTCCCTGATGATCACATTATTCTGATCATCAAATCTTTTGGTTGGAGTTTCCTTTTCCTTCTCTCTCATAGACCTTCTCTCTCTTACTGTCCTCTTTTATGGGCAATAGTCTTACTAAATGTAATAGACTTCCATATCTAGACTCAGGCCTGGCCTGACCTAGTCTCATCCTATTTAAAGCATAGAATTATGGTCATATAAACTCTATCCTTAATCTATGCAATTCTATCATCTTATCTCAGTTTACTTTCTTGCTTGAAAATTTCTTGACAGTTCTTGCAAGCTTCTTCATAGCCTATCTGGGGAATCTAGGAACTCTATCTTAGATCTGTGATAGCCTATCAGGTTTACATCAAGAGTGACTAGGAACCTCCATTCAAAGTCTATGATATTACTTGCCACAAGTCATATATCCATTGCTACCTGTATTCCTAGCATACAGTTTGAGTCCAGTTGCTGCTAGAGAATCCACCAACTCTGTCCAATTGGAAACCCTAATATCTAGAAGAGCCCACAAAGGAGTCATATAATTTGACACTGATTGCTGACTTAGTAAAACACATACAGTTCAAGTCCAGTTGCTATGTCACCTTGATGCTGGTGAACCAGCTGATATGATCCTATATCACTTGCTATGTCACAGTTAATATAACATATAGAAATAGATATCCTTTTTCCTTTTTTCATCTAGGAAGATCTTTCTCATTATTTTCTTTTTGATGTTTTGTTCAAGGAAGAGGATGCCTATCTGATGCCCACATTTGGCTTTTTCATACCATGCCAACCATTGAATGAAAAAGGCTTTTATCCTCTAGTTGGATCCTTGGTAATACTTCACCAATCTCTCAGTGATTATATCTTGTTTATTCTCCAATTGGAACTGATTCTTTAATTGAACTGAAATTTCTTTTAGTCAAAGCCAGGCATGATCACTGCCTTTAATTTATTTATGGATCTGGGTGGTGGCCCACTTCCCAGCTCCATTTTTGTCCTTACTCTTCTTGCTGCCAATATATAATCAAATCACAAGACAACAGTCCTTGTTTGAGGTAAATACCTTTGCATTCATCATAAGATGCTATCATATGATCCATCAAAGTATCCTGGATCTGGCATTACCTTTACTTTTTTATTTACTTTCATTTCTAATGTTTGGGAGGGTCCAGTGGTGATTTAAGCTTCTAGCTCATTGATTTACTGCATTAGGTTCTCAATCATTGCCAGCAGCTGGCAGATAATTGCAGTATTTCTGGACATTGTGGGTAAAAACAGTGGGAATATAAAAGAATGTTTGAAGGGTGTTTCTTGGTCAGAGTTGACATGTAGGTTTGGGTCTTTGAAATTCTGTACTTTGAAGGATTATTTAATTGAGAGCAGCTTCAAGTGCAGGCTCTTCTGATATGCAAAAGAAAGCTCAGGCTGGTTCTTGAGGATAGCATGCATATGTAAGAGGTTGGAATAAAACTTTAGAGATCATCATAGAGAATGTAAGAATTGTTGAGCTTCTCTCTTTTTACCTCTGTTGTACTGGGTGGAAGCAGTGTATTGTCATTTGGATCACATTTGACCTCTGGGATGATGAGCTCATCTGCTGGCTCAAGTTTTATATAAGCAGAAAAATTTATAAACTTATTGTTGGCCCAACACTGCAGTCATTGCTAAGGTTGTGTCTCAAACTAGCAGATATTGGATCAATATCCATTCCAACTATCCCAAGTTCTACTATATATTGTAAAATATGAAGTGGCCTCATAAGAACCAGAAACATATCCTATTTGAAGGTGAAAGAGGTTGAGGCAGTGTTTAAATGTGTTAGAGCTGCTCAAGGCTACTTCTATGCTGCCCTAGATAGCTAAGCACCTTCATAAGCTCTAGTGCCTGAGACTATATAAAAAGATATAAAGAAAGTATTAGGTAGGTTTCCTTGAGCCTAGGATCCAGCTATATTCATTTAATACTAGGTGTTATAATCCTTTGTTTTTCCTACATATGTCCTTTCTTTTCTCTTGATTATTAATCTGTAGCATTGTCAGGCCGCACATGCAGATTATCTTTGTACTATAAACATTCTCTCTATTCTTACACCTATCCTTATGTCTTCCTTTTAAGCCATATATTTCCATATTATTCGAGTATATAAACCTAGCATAGTTCTGTGAATATTCCCCATGCTAGTCTTACTCAAATTATCATCATCTTGTTACTAGTGCCTCCCCTTGGATCTTTATAAGTTGTTTTTGTTCTACTTTGAGTGAACACTTAACTCTTCGATCTTGAATCTCTATAGAGCCCCTAGAGACAGCATACTATGTTGTCTTCAAGAGTCCCTTCAATCCTGTGAACCTCCAACACTTGAGTTTATGATAGATCCCATCCAGGCCTACTATAACAAAAGAGTAGTGTACTACAAAGAGACTACCATCAATGTAGCTCTCCACCATATCTCATCAACCTCCCACTAATCCTTATTGGAGCTTATATGACCTCAATGAACCACACAACTCATTTCCAAATCTCTCTCCATCCTTAGAGGAAGACTTTCTTGATCCAGATGTCTCAATTCAGAATGTCAACAAATCCAACCACACCCTTAACCTTTCTCACCAGTTGTCTGCCACTCTTGCTCTCCCTCATACCTCCACTCCACCTTCTCTGCTTACTCTTTCCTTCCAATCAGTCTTTGTATCTCCAATTCCACCTTGATTTCTTCTATCCCCTACTATGATCTCGTAAAACCAACTAAGCTTCACCTTGGAATCCCTGAAGCCTTTGGCAGCTCCTTTGACAGATTTCAAGCCTGGATAAACACTGTCCAGTTTTATCTTGTCATTAACAAAGCTGTGTACAACACTGACAAAAAGAAAATTGTCTTCACCCTTTCTTATATGACAAAGGGGTCAGCCTTAATCTAGGCAACCATCTTCTGAACCAGCTGCATTACTAGGACAATCATCTCTTTCAGAATATTTGCAGACTTCATTACTGCTTTTGAGACCTCATTCAAACAATAAGACATTACAGGTACCACTATTGCCTGGTTGACTACCATTCATATGACAAAGAAATGAAATGGCTCATACAACCCCTCCCTTACTGAATATAAATCCACATTCCAGAACAATATTGCTCTAGCTAAGATCAAAGACCATAATATCCTTATTGAATACTTTTCAGCAGGAATTTCCCCCCTCTTATGAAATATGTCATGTTCATGGATACAATATCTATCAAGGTAGAAGAATGGTATGCTGGAGCAATTCATTTCCAGACTCAATAAAAACAAGCTGAGGAAATTGTATTATGAAACTGCCAACCTATCAAGTCTATCTACCATTCTTTTTCTTCGCCTTCTTCAACCAAAGCCTGAGATCCAAATGCCATGGACATGGATGTGATTTATGTCTCTAAGTTAAACCCAGATGAATGGAAGTGATGCATCAAGAAGAAATATTGCTTCTGCTACTGAAAGGCAGGACACCTTAGCATTACCTGTTCCACCTTCTCTAATCCTGGCAAAAAGATATGAAGAGTCCACAAAGAAACTGGAATTGAACTGATAATCCCCTCACTGAGAGAGATAGAAGACAATGAGGAAGAGCTGGTATAACGGATATCTTTTACTACAGATTTTTAAAATGAGGAAAACTCTCAACACATTCTCCCCCTTCTTCTAGTATAGGTGTAACAATAGCTGCACAATCAAAATCTATGCAAATTCCCATCCAAGTCATTGCACCCTTCCATACTATGAAAGTCATTAACACCTTTACTCTAATCAACAGTGGAGCAGACATGTCCTGCATAGACTACCACTTTGCATAGAAGCACTACCTACCCTTGACCAAATCATAACAACCAATTCTTATTCAAAATGCCAATCTCATAAAGAACAAACAAGATATAATATGTCATACAAGCCATTTTTTTGTTAATATTGAAGTAATAGCCCATGAAGTCATCTTCTATGTTATGGCCTGTGGAAAAAAGAACATAATTCTTGGGCTATTGTAGCTCCAGGAAATCAACTCTATCATAAACTGGAAAGCAAAAATGCTATCTATTGCTGAATCTACTAACCAATCAAAAACCTTATATGAAACTCACTGTTGTGATTCCTCTCACCACAATAACACCTTTCCATGAGTACCACCACCTCCTCTTTGAGAAAATATAATCAACACAATCACCTGTTGACATCTTTATTCATACTGTATCTATATCAAGAAACTGAGAATCAGTTTATAGAATGGACACTGAACAATTGGGTGATCTTTCAGCTGCTATACTGTGAAAATTGGTTTATTCCAAACCACTTTCCTATTATTACAAAGCTCACTACCACCATGGAATTAGCCACTGTAGCTGAGAAATCAAAACCAAAAACAACACTTCCCCAAGAATACAATGATTTCACTTCAGTATTCTTCAAAGAAGCCACCATCTCCTTGCTCTTCTTGCAACTGTATGACCTTGAAATTAATTTCAATAATAACTTTGTTCTGAAAATTGGCAAGCTTTATTCTCTATCCCCAGATCAACAACAAGCCACTGACACCTTTATTGATGAACACCTCACCTCCAAGAAAATTTGCCTCTCAAACTCCTCACAAGCCTCTTCCTTCTTTGTTAAAAAAAAGGATGAAGGACTGTGACCATGCCAAGACTATCAATATGTCAATGAACATACTATTAGAGACACTTACCCACTCTTCCCCATCTTCATCTTTAACTTGGTTGATAAACTCCAAGGTAATAAAGTCTTCATCAAATTTGACATTTGTTGGAGGTACAACAATATCCATATCAAGGACAGGCATCAATGGAAAGTAGCCTTTGTTACTCACAGAGGCCTCTTCAAATCCACAGTAATGTTTTTTAGCCTTTGTAACTCACCTGCAACCTTTCAGAGATTCATGAATGACTCCTTCCAAGATATGATTGCAGAAGGATGGCTGGTCATTTACATGAATGACCTCCTTATATTCTCACCAAACAAAACAACTCATGTAAAATGAACCTAAAGAGTTCTCCAATATATGGCAGATTTAAATCTCCACTTGAAACTTGAGAAATGTATGTTTGCAGCAACCAAAGTAGAATACCTACACATAATTATTTGACCTGGCCAACTGGCAATGGATCTGGTGAAGCTCGATGATATTGCCAAGTAGCCTACTCTAATAAAGGTGAAAGACATATATTTTTTTCTAGGATTTGCCAACTTTTATTGATGATTCATTCCTAACTACTCTAATATCACCTGTCCCCTCATTGACCTCACAAAAAAAACCCTCTCTTGGATCTGGACTTCTACTCATGATGCTGCCTTCAATTACCCGAAATCTCTCTTCCTATCAAAACCTATCCTTCATCTCCCTGACCCATCATGTCCTTTCACCCTTACCACTAATGCTTTCAAGTTTACTTTGGGAGCCATCCTCCTTCAAACTGACACAAATGGTGACCGGCACCCTTGTTTCTATCTTTCACAATTGTTCTCTCCTGCAGAACAAAACTATAATATTTATGACCATGAGCTCCTTGCTATCATCCAGGGCCTCAAAACTTGACATCACTATCTTCACAGCTCCCCCTTTCCCATTCAGAT